>CM045734.1:61866063-61933563 GCA_024760905.1 Plotosus lineatus
TGTGTGTGTGTGTGTGTGTGTGTGTGTGTGTGTGTGTGTGTGTGTGTGTGTGTGTGTGTGTGTGTACGTGTCCACAGCTCACCGCTATCAGCAGAGTAAATCCAGTGGCCAGGCTCCTCACAGTAAGAACTCGAGCGCCCACTCTTCACGCTCGGCCAGCCCCGGGCCGCATTACAAACCACCTGAGCGGCGCTCCCTGGAACCTTCTGCACCCTGCCCGCCGTCCTCTTCCTCATCATCCTCCCCCAGGCTCACCAGAGCCAGCATCACCGATGCAGAGTCTAACAGGGGCAGGACGAACTCGCTGCTGCCCAAAGTGCCCCGAGACGGATCAGAGCCACGCCAGGTCAACCCCGTCAGGTGGGAGGAGTTAGTTTCTTACTGAGCAATAATATTCACTTTCATAAACATTTCTTACTTCGGATGTTATTTCTGAATTCATTCAAACTGTTTCGAAATAATTCTATCTTAAATCTTTTAAAAATCATCTGTCCATTTAGGAATTGTTCTCTTTTTATATTTGACATATTGATAAAATAGATATTTAAGATGTAAACAAAAGTGCAGTGGATATTTCAATTCATTTAATAATTTGTAAATGAATTTAAAATTCATTCATTAATTTCCTAAGCCGCTTGATCCTAATTAGGGTCACGAGGAGGCCGGTGCCCATCTTAACCAACTCTGCTGAGGGATAAATTATACCCTGAATAGCTCAACAGATCATCACAGGGCCAAGACTCGCACACAACCATTCACACTCACACCTAGGGACCATTTGGCACAAACACAGAGCAGTGGGCGGATCTCCGTAATCCCAGACAGTGTTCTGTGCTCAGCCGTCCTGCTGCACTGCCCCCTTCTGTTAGATGTGCAGCATTACAGCTGAGACCTTCCTGCACTGCAGACCGAGCTCAGGCCTCCTCTCCTAAACAGTGTACTGCTCTAACTGTGTGAGTGCAGATAACAGAAAGTGCAGTGTTTTGATGTTTTTTATCTTTGGCCACACCCAGTGTTGTTTATACGCCACCAATCGTTAACGCTCACAGAGTCAGCCTTGACATTTACAGATAAGGATCCTGGTTTGTTTTCAGTCAGACGTTTGGTTTGTCACGTCAGCGTTACGGCGCCGTTCCAGTGAAAGACTTTGTTCTGGGAAGATGCCAAAGTTCAGGAGAGTTCACCGTTTCCTCCGCGCAGGGCAGAACGAGAGAATACACCAAAGGTTCCAGGACATTTGCTCACGGGACAAATGCTCACAACCTTAGTGGGAAAAAAAACGGACATTTGCTCACAACATAAAAAATTTTGTTCAATTTTAATTCTAAACCCTAAACCCGAGCCCTAATGTAGAAGGAGTTAATTTAGCATGATGTATTTATAAGAATCAAGAATTTTTGTAACACATTGTGATCAGAAAAAAAGATGTGAGCAAATGTCCTGTGAGCAAATGTCCGCGCACCTCCACCAAACATCGCTTTCCTTTTACTGTTCACATAAAAACGACTCATCTGCCAAAAGAATTGATGCGATTTAAATCAGTGAGGCGTTTTATTTTATGACTTCTCACGGATCCTGATGTTTGCTCTGATCGCTCTCCAGATTCTGTTTGTGATTCGTTCATGAAGCCATTGTGACAGAAAAGAATAAATAAATAATCTGTATAAACCACCACGTCCCCCTCTCCCCCCCCCCCCCCCCTCTCTCTCTCTCTCTCTCCCCCTCCCTCGATCTCTCTTTCAGGAATAAAGAGACTCTGTCACACCTGACTCGCCGTCTCTCTGCAGACAGTGACTCCTCTACCGCATCCTCTAAAGGTGGTGGAGTCGGTGGGGGAGGACGCTTGTCTTTAGGACCTCGTCGTGGTAACGGAGAAGAGGTGGTCTTACTGGTCAACCGAAAAGAAGGCAAGCATGAGATCGAGCGTGCAGGAGGTGGCGCTGGACAGCTCCCTGCTGTTCGCCATCCTCAGCCACGAACTCGCAGCACTTCCAGAGAACGTCCTAACCCCACTGCCCCCTCCTCCCCGAGAAAAATAAAGCCCTGTCCACCCCAAGGTAGCACCACACGCTACTACGAGAGGGGCCGGTCATTGGGGCCAGATGGACCCAGAAGACTGCAAGCCTCCCGCTCTCTGAGCCAGGGCAAAACTCCACAACGTGTGCGAGCAATCGATGGGACCCCCACTTCCCCTCGCCACAGAGAAACCCAAGACGACCCAAGATCTAAACAAGCATCTTCAGGCTCACCGAGGCTAAGTGGAAGCTTCTCTAAAAGACAAATGCCCTCATCAACCTCTAGCTCACCTGTTAAAGGCATCACCGGAAGTCCCATGAAGAAGAGCACAGTTAATCCCCGCCCTCCTGCGCCACGCTCTCCGTCTGTCGGGAATCGCAGGTTGCTCCCCCCCATTTCGCAGCAAGGTAGGCGCTCCCCTCACGCAACCTCACGGACCACGCCGAGGTCGCCCCATCACCATTCACCACGGTCACCACGATCACCTCGGCCATCGGGGAGACCGACTCCGCGGGGATGGGGTCAACAGAATCAATCTGACCCCCAGGATGAACTAGGACTTGGGTTCAGCTTACATTCCTCACCGGCCATGGATCCAAAACGTGAGCTAGAACTGTATCGCAGCTTCGAGGCAGAGTTTCTGGCCAACACAGGACAGACAAAGGACGCGTCCATGAACTCTCAGCACGGCTTCAGGCTATCAGGGGACAGTAATGTAGCAGATTCAGCTTATTCATCGTCTAACTCTTCCTCCTCCTCGCTGAATGTTGGAGGGAAAATAGGACTCTTGCCTGAATTGCGTGAAACGAGGCGCATCAGTGCTGGCTGTGCTCTCGAAGACCCCCCGGCTTTGCTGCACAGCCAGACCCGAGCCAGTCTTTGCAATGGAGGCTTCCGAAAACTTCCTGCCATCTCCAGCTCAATGGAAGAAGGAGACTTAGCAGTGAACTCGAACCAACTGCACAACGGTCTTCAAATAAACAGGGGTCACAGGGAGTTCTCAAACTGTGTGGTACCCATGGATGCCCAGGTGGATTGGGATGGTTTGGAAGGCGATGTACCTTTGGATAATCATGAGCCAGATCTACCTTACGACCAAGATCTCTCGAAAAATATCCCCCTCCCAGACCCGTTCCCGTCTCCTCCTCCACCAGAGGACTATTCCTACAATGACTCTGCCAGTGACAGTTCTTCCATGTGTCTCAGCCTGAGCGAGCCCATTTCTGAAGGCTCCTGCAGCCCCAAATCCTCCGTGGCCAACGGCGAGGCAGAGGGCACTGTGGTGCTCCGGGCCAAAAGAGGGCAGAATAAGGCAGACAGGGTACCCTCCATATACAAGCTCAAATTACGGCCACGGGTACGGCCACGCACGGACAACAGACCCGACAACAGTCCGTCACGCATCCCAACGCCACTCGGCTATAGAGCGCGACAACAGCGAAAGACTTCCGGAAATCTGACGCCCCCGCAGTCACCACGTGCCCGCAAAAATCTGCACCAAGCTTTTGGCGATGTCATCCACCAGCAACGAAGGTCGGCTAGCGTGGGATCCAGAGAACGCTCATTCTCGCCAGAGTCCAGCCTCGACCCGGACGGATGGATGTGAGCTGGGTTGGGTGTTGTAGATGTCGAGGGTGGCTTGCTTCCCTTTCTTCTTGATCTGTCCACGGCCCGCGAGTGGCAGCTGAAGGGGCAATAAAGGGAGAGGAAAGTCTGGGAGCTGATCTGAAAGATGCTAAAGCACTAAAAATAGAATGGCGTCCATTCACGTTATCTCTGAGCTTTTATAGAAGCGTGTCATCAGTTTTCCACGGCCTGAGCCTGGACACTTGTCCCTGACTCCTGGTCTCTATACATTAATAACCGACCACCACAGGACGTATTTAGCTTTGCACCTTATGCAACCCGGTTTTTTCTGTATGAGGATATTGATAGGTTGACTTTTTTCCCCCCCCGATGGTTGGTAGGCGCTGTAAACTTCAGGAACACAAAAATGAGGAAACGAGGACGATGATGAGCGAGCCGTTACAACGCGCGGGGGTTTCTCTCAAGACCACGAGTCTGATGAGTCACTTTGCTCCGTGGATGAGGGTGATGACGGAACTGAGAGCTCGGCGCTCATTGTTCCCACGATGTCCTTGTCGTCACAAGTGGACTGCATTCCTACTTGAAAAATGCGTTCAGCAAACTTCATTTTGATGTCATGACTGGACCTAAAGTGAATTATGGCTTTTCATAGCGGTTTAAGTTCCTCGTTTATTATTAAGGCTTGTTTGTTTTTATTTCTGGTTGCTATAGTGACAACCTGCTTCCAAAGGACCAACTGGGTTCAGGTTCATTTTTTTAGTCCATCTCTGAGAATGTTGTTTTATTTAAACATAAACTAAAAAAGGGTGGCGTTTAGAGCTGTCAGTCAGTGGAGTTTGGATCCTATTGGACCAACATGGCGTGAACCAATCAGTGACTTGTGTTCAGGAATGGTGTGGAGCATAGGAATGCTTGAACCAAGACTGTGTTTGCATTTTCGACCACATGGACTGCTGTTCTATAAATACCATATTTTCTGGACGAGTGGTAAACTATAAATTCTGGAAAGATTCACGCTGTACACCGGGAGGATGAGGTTTCAAGTTTTCCTTTCCAGCATACAATCATTTAACCCCCCCACCCCACCCCTCCCGTGGAACCTCTTAAAGGTTCTCTGTAGAACCCCATGACACGATGTTCGAGAAAGAATTTCTGTTTGCAAAAGGTTCTGTTCTTTAAAATGCCTACCAAGGACTGGAGTGAGGATTTACTGGGTTTATGTGTAGAACCTTAAAAGGTTCTCCAACAAGGACAACCTGAAAAATAGCAAAAGCTTGAGAAGCCTGTTTAAGACTATGACATCTGTAAGTTAGCGAAACAGTGCTGCTGAACCACAGATACACAGCGAGTTAAAAATCCAAGGATCTCCTGCAGTTCTTTCAGTAGTTAGGGTTTCTGAAGGAACGCCCTCTATGGGAGGGAGAGTTCATGGAACTTTTTTGTTGGTTCCCTTTTTTTCAGTTCTGTGTTAAGAGCAGGGTGGAGTTGTAACTAGTGCAGGTAAACAGTGTAGTTTCATGGTTCTCTGGGACTTTAAGTGGAACCAGATACTTTCAAGATACAGTCGGCCCCCAACTTACGAAATTAATCCGTTCCCGAGCCCTTTTCGTATAGCGGGGATTTCGTAAGTAGGGGCAGCACCTTACATATTCAACGCCTAATTCGTTCCAAGGCTCCAGTCTTTGGACTGGATAAACCCCATAAACCCTTTAAAAATGATAAAAGTACAACAATTTTGTATGAAATGTGTTAAAAGTAAAAGAAAAGTATTTATTCAACCATTTAAACATTTTATTAACATATTAAACCATTTTATTAACATTTCTTAATTAAACCATTATTAAACATTTCTTATTAACACACACACACCTCTCTCTATCGCTCTCGTGCTCGGGCTGCGGGCCACGCCCACAAGACGTGAATTCAAAGCGCATTCCCTGCTTGACACACTCAACTTTAATTTGATTCCTTGAGGGATCGGAATTCCAGATGAGCTCAAATGCTCCCACATTTATTAAACATTTACTAAATTAAACAACTTTAAAAAAACTAAACTGAAATAAAGCGTGAAGCTTCCTTCGGTCTCTATCTGGGAGGCCAGCGGGGCGGGATGTTGAGAGACAGCCAACTCCGTCGTGTGAAATTTTGATTGGCACGTTTGAATTTTGAATTTCTTTTTGTAAGAGGGATTTGTTTCTTATCTCGGGGACAGAAACTCAGGAAAATGTTTTTCGTGACCCGGGGATTTCGTACACAGGGGTCTTCGTAAGTTGGGGGCCGACTGTACTTTTGAAAATCTCACTGTTCTGTCTTGTTCTTGCATGTAATCTTTGAGGGTTCTATGTAAAATCCTAATGGGTTCCAGAGTCACATTTTCTTCCCCATCCCGGTGATTTTCAGTGAGTAGATGATGTTGATGTATCGTCCAGGAAATACGGTAAAAATGCGAAACCCTTCGGTCACCCGTTGACGCCTGCTTCTCCAGGAACCTCCACACGGCGCACGAGGGACCCACTTGCTCATGATCAGAAATATCTGAATTAGCCTGTATATAGATCGAAATATATTTATGTTGTAATGAGCAGTGAGGTGTGTGTAATATACGGTGTATGTAAAAGTCGATTTTCGTGTGATTGTGAGTTTAAGTTTGTAATTGTAAAAGATTTTACGAAATTTAAACGTCAGGTCAAAATTGTTTTTTGTTCGTTTTGTATTTTTTTTTTCCAACTCCGCTATGCAATATCGCTGTGAGAAACATTGCCTTGACAATTCATCCTGCCTTAAAGAGCGTGTGTGTGTGTGTGTGTGTGTGTGTGTGTGTGTGTGTGTGTGTGTGTTTAATCTAATTTAACGAAACACTGCATTAAAATCACACAATTTAAACTCGTTATAAGACCAGGTGAAACCAGACTCTGCCCCCTGATCACGTGACTCAGCATTTTCCCAAAAGAAATATTGAATTTGTGATCGTAAATGGCACAAGGTTCTCCAGTGTTCTCGGTGTGCATTTTGGTGCCCCCTGGTGGTCGGCTCTGTGACTGACCCGTCTGTGGATTGGTCCCAGCAAGTTTGAGACTGAGTGAAGTGTGTGTGTGTGTGTGTGTGTGTGTGTGTGTGTGAAGGGTTTGAACTTTGTGAGTAATGTGGAAATAAAACCCCAAGTTTTGTGATGCTGGAGGTTTTGGTGTGAAACTGAGACTCTTCAACGTTTGTTCTTTTTATTTGACCTTTAACCTTGAAAGCCTCAATCAGGACCCAGATTGTTGTGATTTATCTGGTAGACACCACTGAACCTGAAAGATTTTTTTGATGAATGTGATCAATTCTTATATTTAATAATTAATATGTATTACATGTGACATGGACATGTTTTTAGAAAACATTCCTAATATTTATTTCCTGTATAAGGGTAATGTTATTACATTATTATTACATCATAATTACATCATGGCATTATTTTATGCATTCATTCATTTTTTGAGCTGCTTAATCTTAATTAGGGTTGCTGCAAGGCTTGTGCCCATCTCAACTGACTCTGGATGAGAGCAGAGTACACCCTGAAGAGCTCACCAGGCCATTGCAGCGCAACATAATTTTACACTTTTTATTTAATTTTAGTTTTAAACAGACTGTAATCAGGAAGCTTTTTCCGTGCATCGATTTGATTTTTGTAAAAACAGAGGATAAATTATATAATAATCTTTACAAATTCAGTACCTTCCAATTTAATATTTATAAACCTAAAAATAAACATTTTTTTATTTCTTTAGTGAAACAAAATTAAAATAAAATGTAACAGAAAAAAACTATTCAAATGATCTACAGTTTTAGAAGCCAAACTGTTCTCAGGTGTGCGAGTGTGTGTGTGTGTGTGTGTGTGTGTGGAGGTTACAAATACAAACTGAATCATGATTGAAGCTTTCAGGATTTTTGATATTTCTATAGATGGTTGTGCAATGTCCATGGTGATGGAGATGATGATAGTGGTGATGTTGAAGGTGATGATGATGATGGTAATGGTGATGATCGTTGTGATGATGTTGAAGGTGATGGTGATGATAATGGTGGCGGTCATGATGCTGAGGTTGATGGAGATAATGATGATGGTAATATTGATAAGGATGGAGATGATGGTGGTGATGATGATGATGTAAATGATGGTGGTGGTTATGATGAAGATGCTGATGTTGAAGGTGATGGAGATGATGTGGTTATGATGGCTATGGTGATGACAAAAATGGTGGTGGTTATGGTGATGTTGAAGGTGATGATGATAATGGTAACGTTGATGTTGATGAATATGGTGATGATGGTAATGATGATGAGTGAGTCGTGTGTCCAAGTTATTCTAAAGCAGCTCTACTCTAATTTGTTCAACTCTTAATGGTTCCTCTGGTGTCCTCCTGAAGGAACCTTTTAAAAGTTTGATGTAGAACCTTACCGTAATGTATTTTCTTATTGGAAACCCGTTTTTGAGGCTGAGAATCTTACAGAACCTTTTACATCTCACTCATGACTTTCTGCCCAATATCTCAAACATGGCCCAAAGCTTCCTGGTTCTTCAAGAATTTCTGAAAATATCTTTGTGTTCTATTTATCATGTGTCTGATTATGTTGAAAGTTCCCCACGATGACCAGGAAAGAACCTGTAAGAGTCATGAAGTGGAAACGACAGCAAAGGTGGAATCTCAACACCGCCCAACCCCCCATACACATAGCCCAGCCTTGTAAAGAAACCTGGAAACTTCTTCACTGCCGAGTCATGTTGTTGTTGTTGTTGTTGTGTTTGTTCTGTATCAAACCAAACATGTTATGCAACCTGCACGTCTTTCTTTACTTTGAACCCTCAATCATTTTTATTTCTTTGGTGATATGACATCTCACTTGATGCTCCTTCTGACCCCTCCACAGCCAAACCTGAGTCAGAGTTTATTTATCCTTTCCACGGGTTTCCTTTTTTCTGCTGATAAAACATCCCGAAGACTCTGGGTGATGGAATTATCTGTGCATTGATGAGCAATATTCCAGGAGCAGAGCTTTACGCTGTAATAAAGTTCTGTAAATAAAGCAGATAATTTTTTCACATCATGTCCAGCTTCGCCTCTATTTAAACTGAGCTTTAATGAAGTGCTGATACACAAACATATCTGAAAAGTCTTAAATTCTGCAAAACACACACGAGCCTCATTTGTGTAAAAATATTACAGTGGGCCCTTAACTATTCTCGGTTTTGCACTCACGCATGCGCATATTCGCAGACTGTCGAGCAACTATCATGTGATTCAAATTCAGCCAATGGCTGTCCTCCTTCCTGTTGATTGGTTGAGATGTATACACCCCTTTTCCCTCATTACGCACAAGTTTTCAATGAGCCTCTTTTTTTTAGTGTGTTTTAATTACCAGTTAAGCTCTATGATGTCACTCAAATGCTGGATAAGCGCCAGAAAAAGATAATGAATATGGATATCTCTTCTGAAGAAATAAGACTTTCTTCTGAAGAAATAACAGTTTCCTCTGAAGTGTCTGAAGAGGAATAATCATCTGAACTGTTGTAAAGCACTGTAGTATTAAAGTCTTTTTCATTATTATTCCAGTACAGTACCTAAGCTAATGTTTAGAATGTTTGTGTGTGAGATTTTATGTTCTGCAGCATGTTTAACAAACGATACCAAAAGGATAAACTTGAATTATTACGCTTCATGTCCTTTTATATTGAACGTGACCTCTCCATGATGGCACTCCCTAGAGGGCATCGTTGCGGAGTTCTCAGAGTCAGATTTTTTTTTTGTTTGTTTTGATTTGTTTTGTTTGTTGTTTTGTATGTTGTTTGTTTGTTTTTTGCACTATGCTCGTCTATGACTGGGCGACCCTACAACAGCTATGAGAGCGCAGTCCTTTTGGACATTTAGAACTGAGCACGCTCAACTCCTATCGTAAGCTAATATGCTATGGTAGCTCAATGCTAGCCACACCCCAGATAACAGTAAGCCCTGGCGGCGACACGGCAGGCGGGGAGGGGCCGAACAATGACTCTGGCGCTTGGTTAGCAGTGGAAGATTCGCACTCCTGGTCAAACTGCTTGAAAATGTTCAGTCTGCAAAACAAGATGGACGAGTTTCCTGCTTGGATTGCAGCGCAGAGGGATCTACAGGACTGCTGCATGCTGTGTTTCTGAGAAACATGGCTCGAGGAGAGTACACCCGATGAGGCAATTACACCAGCCAGCTACACGGCCTTCAAGGAGGACTGGAGCGCAGCGGATAGCAACAAGGCCTGTGGCGGAAGAATGGCGGATTTTGTTAAATAAACCCTGGTGTACTGACTGTAGATTATCTCTAAATCTTGCTCTGAGAATGTTGAACATCCAACTTTGA
Source organism: Plotosus lineatus (assembly GCA_024760905.1). Lineage (NCBI taxonomy): Eukaryota > Metazoa > Chordata > Actinopteri > Siluriformes > Plotosidae > Plotosus > Plotosus lineatus. The sequence goes on from CM045734.1 coordinate 61,876,041, forward strand.
AGTTGCTGCCATTTTGTTTTCCCAGAGAATTGTTCTTTTTTTTTTCCAAACAAAGGGCCTTGTTGCTTGTCAGCCCCTCTCCGCCTGTGCTTATTGTTATCTAGTGTGCAGCTAGCATTGAGCTACCATAGCATATGAGCTCAGGAGAGGAGTTGAGCGTGCTCAGTTCTAACTCCGTGACGTCACCCTCAAGGGAGCGCCATCATATATGGATATATAAAATGTGTGTATATGTATGAATATATGTATATGCATGTGTGTACATATATATGTATATGTATATATAGGATTTTCTGAGTAGTTCCTTCTGTAAGAGAGTGCTCAATACTTTTTGGTAGAGCAAATAACAAAAATAAAAGGACAGGACAAAGACTTTCTATTGAAACTCCATTTATCACTACAGATCTGTTTCGAGGGGTGGTGAAACCATCCTCTCTCTTCCGGTGATTATAGAAGAATGATTACAAAGTGCTGGGGGCGGTACTATGTCGATAAACATGTCCTTTTATTTTTATTGTATATGAATATATATGTATGTATATATCAGAAAATCCTCTACATATATATATATATATATATATATGCAGATGTATGTAGATATATGTATGTGTGTATATATATAGCCAGATGTATGTAGATATATGTATATGTATGTGTACATGTGTGTGTGTGTGTGTATATATATATATATATATATATATATATATATATATATATATGTAGAGGATTTTCTGAGTAGATCCTTCTGTAGGAGAGTGCTCAATACTTTTTGGTAGAGCAAATAAGAAAAGGACAGGACAAAGACTTTCTATTGAAACTCCATTTATCACTACAGATCTGTTTCGAGGGGTGGTGAAACCATCCTCTCTCTTCAGGTGATTATAGAAGATTTCTTCTATAATCACCTGAAGAGAGAGGATGGTTTCACCACCCCTCGAAACAGATCTGTAGTGATAAATGGAGTTTCAATAGAAAGTTTTTGTTATATATATGTATGTATATATGTATATGTATGTGTATATATGTATGTATATGTATGTGTATATGTATGTATATATGTAGGTATATGTAGATATATGTATATGTATGTATATGTATGTGTATATGTATGTATGTATATGTATGTGTATATGTATATATATATGTAGGTATATGTAGATATATGTATATGTATGTGTATATATATATATATGCAGATGTATGTAGATATATGTAATATATATATGTGTGTGTGTGTGTGTGTGTGTGTGTATATATATATATATATATACATGGATGTGTATATGTATATATATATATATATATGTATGTGTGTATATATATATATATGGATGTGTATATGTATATATATATATATATATGGATGTGTATATGTATATATATATATATATGGATGTGTATATGTATATATATATATATATATATATATATATATATATGGATGTGTATATATATGTATGTGTGTGTATATATATATATGTATATGGATGTGTATGGATATATATATGTATATGGATGTGTATGGATATATATCTTGTTCTTTTCCTTTCGGCTTTTCCCTTCAGGGGTCGCCACAGCGAATCATCTGCCTCCATCTCACCCTATCCTTTGCATCTTCTCTTACACCAACGACCTTCATGTCCTCCTTCACCACATCCATGAATCGTCTCTTTGGTCTTCCTCTAGGCCTTCTGCCTGGTAGTTCCAGCCTCAGCATCCTATTACCAATATATTCACTATCCCTCCTCTGTACATGTCCAAACCATCTCAATCTAGCCTCTCTGACTTTGTCTCCAAAACATCTTACATGTGCTGTCCCTCTGATGTACTCATTCCTGATCCTATCCATCCTAGTTACTCCCAAAGAGAACCTCAACATTTTCATCTCTGCTACCTCCAGCTCTGCCTCCTGTCTTTTCCCCAGGGCCACTGTTTCTAAACCATACAACATCCTTGGCCTCAACACCATCTTGTACACTTTTCCTTTCATTCTTGCCGATACCCTCCTATCACACATCACACCGGACACTTTTCTCCAATCATTCCAACCTGCCTGCACATGCTTCTTCACCTCTTTTCCACACTCTCCATTGCTCTGGATTGTTGATCCTAAGTATTTAAAATCCTGCACCTTCCTTATCTCTGCTCCCTGTAACCTCACCGCTCCTCTTGGGTCCTTGTCATTCATGCACATGTATTCTGTCTTACTGAGGCTAACCTTCATTCCCCTCCTTTCCAGGCCATACCTCCACCTCTCCAGATTTTCCTGCACTTGTTCTCTGCTCTCACTACAGATCACAATGTCATCTGCAAACATCATAATCCATGGAGATTCTTGTCTAACCTCGTCTGTCGGCCTGCCCATCACCATAGCTGACCCTTGATGCAGTCCCACCTCCACCTTGAACTCTTCTGTCACACCGACAGCACACCTCACCACTGTCTTACATCTCTCATACATGTCCTGCACCACTCTAACATACTTCTCTGCCACTCCAGACTTCCTCATGCAATACCACAGTTCTTCACTCGGCACCCTGTCATATGCTTTCTCCAGATCCACAAAGGCACAATGCAGCTCCGTCTGACTTTCTCTGTACTTCTCTATTAACATCCTCAAGGCAAACACTGCATCTGTGGTGCTCTTTCTTGGCATGAAACCAAACGTTTGTTCACAAATGCTGACCTCTGCCCTTAGTCTAGCTTCCACTATTTTTTCCCATAACTTGATCTTATGGCTCATCAACTTTATCCCTCTGTAGTTGCCACAACTCTGCACATCTCCCTTGTTCTTAAAAATGGGCACCAGCACACTTCTCCATTCCTCCGGCATCCTCTCACTCTTGAAGACCTTGTTGAATGTTCTTGTCAGAAAATCTACTGCTACCTCTACTAGACACTTCCATACCTCCACCGGTATGTCATCAGGACCAACTGCCTTTCCATTCTTCATCCTCTTCAATGCCCTCCTCACTTCACCCTTACTAATCTTTGCTACTTCCTGGTCCTCAGCGGTCACCCCTTGCTACTGTAGATGCTAAAATATATTTTGTTACTTCGAGTTTATACATGTTTAAAAAACAAAGTTGATCCTAATCATATTTATATGTTCGGATTAACTACTCATACGGCACCGTATTCCTACAAGGTTTTGATATTTATTCAGCATCTTGAAAATTAGATTTCGCACATGCCGAGCTGACGCCTGTCACATGGTCAAAATGGCGATGGAAGAACATGCGTTCCATGTCAGGGATAAATTTATAGTTAGAAGAGCTTGAAAAATGCATTCAGTTGTTCCAACAGCATCACTACATTCAATTGTATAAAAGAAGGACACATACAATTGGAAACACTATCAAACGATCGGCGAAGCAGGCTCAACTGGTATTCAATCACGTTATAAAGTTTGTTGAAGAAGAATTGCACTGCATCCATGGGGGCAAAAAGTTAAAATCCATATCAACAGGAAGACACGCTTGCAGAAAAGTGACCCTTTTGAAGGTTTCCGTAAAATTAAGCGTACGGCATATGCTTTGACGTATAGCTATCCCACTGGTTAAACATACATTTTACCAGTATTATTTCTCGTGTGCAAAATGGTGCCATACGATTCGCAAAAAATATATTCAGTATGGCGCCATACAGGTATTGTCTGCTGAACGTATGGCAGAATGATTAACCTTATTTCTAGTCGGCGGCGCGTCAACGCATAAGCGCAAAATCAACTACAGGGTTGTAACCACAGCTCCAATTCATTAATTGTTTATTCGAAATACACCGTCAACTCCGAGTCAAATAACAGGACCAACTCCCAGTGTCAGCTCGGAGCCGGATTAAAGAGTCAACTCCTGATCCAAATGATTCAGTTCAAAGAACCGACTCCCAATGTTCAGTTCTGACCTGTCTCTGAGTCGACTTCTAATGTGAATCCAAACAATGCAGTTCAAATTCTTTCCCATAACTTCATCGGATAAAGTTAATGAGCCATACGATGAAGTTCTGGGAAAGAATAGTGGAAGCTAGATTAAGGGCAGAGGTCCGCATCTGTGAACAACAGTTTGGTTTCATGCCAAGAAAGAGCACCACAGATGCAGTGTTTGCTTTGAGAATGTTAATAGAGAAGTACAGAGAAGGTCAGAAGGAGCTGCATTGTGCCTTTGTGGATCTGGAGAAAGCATATGACAGGGTGTCGAGAGAGGAACTGTGGTATTGCATGAGGAAGTCTGGAGTGGCAGAGAAGTATGTTAGAGTAGTGCAGGACATGTATGAAAGATGTAAGACAGTGGTGAGGTGTGCTGTCGGCGTGACAGAAGAGTTCAAGGTGGAGGAGGGACTGCATCAAGGATCAGCTCTAAGTCTTTCGAGTTTGCTATGGTGATGGACAGGCTGACAGATGAGGTTAGATAAGAATCCCCATGGACTATGATGTTTGCAGATGACATTGTGATCTGTAGGAGCAGACAACAATGCAGCCGTGAGGGGGCACAAGCCAGTGTTCACCCTCACGCCGGTCCCAAGCCTGGATAAATGCAGAGGGTTGTGACAGGAAGGGCATCCGGCGTAAAACGTCTGCCAAAATTTTCACGCAAATGATCAAAACAAAATTGATACCGGATCGGTCGAGGCCCGGGTTAACAACGACCGCCATCAGTGCTGTTAACCAACAGGGTGCTGGTGGAAATTGGACTACTGTTGGTCGAAGAAGGAGAGACGGGAGGCATGTCCGTAGAGAGAAGAGGAAAGGCATGAGTCTAGGACTGAGAGTAGGGACTTTGAATGTTGGAACTATGCAAAGAAAAGGTAGAGAGCTGGCTGACATGTTGCAGAGGAGGAAGGTGGACATACTGTGTGTTCAGGAGACCAGGTGGAAAGGTAGCAAGGCTAGAAGCTTAAGAGCAGGGTTTAAGCTGTTTTATCATGGTGTGGATGGGAAGAGAAATGGAGTAGGAGTCATCTTGAAAGAGGAGTTTGTCAGGAGTGTTCTAAAAGTGAAAAGAGTGTCAGACAGACTGATGAGTCTCAAGTTAGAAATTGAAGGCGTGATGTTCAATGTTGTTAGTGCTTATGCCCCACAGACAGGATGTGAGCTAGAAGAGAAGGAGAGATTCTGGAGTGAGTTAGATGAAGTGATGCAGAGTACCCCCAGAGGTGAAAGAGTGGTCATTGGTGCAGACTTCAATGGACATGTTGGTGCAGGCAACAGAGGGGACGAGGAAGTGATGGGCAGGTTTGGTATCCAGGACAGGAACACAGAAGGACAGATGTTGATCGATTTTTCAAAAAGAATGGAAATGACTGTGGTGAATACTTTCTTCCAGAAGAGACAGGAGCATAGGGTGACTTAGGAAAGCGGAGGTAGGAGCACACAGGTAGGCTACATCTTGTGTAGGCGATGTAATTTGAAGGAAGTCAGTGACTGCAAAGTAGTAGTGGGTGAGAGTGTTGCCAAACAACATAAGATGATGGTGTGCAGGATGACACTGATGGTGAGGAAGGTGAAAAGGCAAAGGCACAGCAGAAGACAAAGTGGTGAAAGCTGAAAAAAGAAGAGTGTCGTGTTGTTTTCAAGGAGGAGTTAAAACAGGCTTTGGGTAGTCAGGAAGTGCTTCCAGATGACTGGACAACCACAGCCAATGTGATCAGGGGGACAGGTAGGAGAGTACTTGGTGTGTCCTCTGGAAGGAAAATAGATAAGGAGACTTGGTGGTGGAATGAGGAAGTACAGGAGTGTGTACAAAGAATGAGGTTAGCTAAGAAGAAGTGGGACATAGAGAGGACTGAAGAGAGTAAACAGGAGTACAGGGAGACACAGCGTAAGGCGAAGGTAGCGGTGTCAAAGGCCAAACAGAGGGCGTACGATGACTTGTATGATAGGTTGGACAGTAAGGAGGGAGAAAATCATTTATACAGGTTGGTACAGCAGAGAAATAGAGATGGGAAAGACGTGCAAGTTAGAGTGATAAAGGACAGAGAGGGAAATGTATTGACTAATGACAGAACTGTGCTGGGAAGATGGAAAGAGTACTTTGAAGGGCTGATGAATGAGGAAAATTAGAGAGAGAAAAAGAGTAGAAGGGGTGACCGTTGAGGACCAGAAAGTTCAGTTCAGTTCATTTTCTGTAACTGTTTCATCCTAATTAGGATTGCGGGGAGGCTGGTGCCCATCCCAGCCAACCCAGGGCGAGGGCAGAGTACACCCTGGACAGCTCGCCAGGCCATCGCAGGGCGGAAACACGCTGACGGCTTTTCAGCCTACTCTTGTCGAAAGTCAGCAATGGTTCTTTTACATGCCTCGCACCATAGACAGTGAGAGACATGGCCGGCCGTTGATAACCCAGTTAGCTGCACTGGAGGGGACAGTGACAACCTTGTGGAGAGTGGGACTCGAACCCCCAACCTTTGGATCAGCGATCCGGCGCCTTCTCCCACTAGACCACCACTGACCCGGACCAGAAAGTAGCAAAAATTAGTAAGGGTGAAGTGAGGAGGGGATTCAAGAGGATGAAGAGTGGAAAGGAAGTTGGTCCTGATGACATCCCGGTGTCATGGTAGTGTCATGGTAGGGGAGGTAGCAGTAGATTTTCTGACAAGAACATTTAACAAGGTCTTAGAGAGTGAGCAAATGCCGGAGAAATGGAGAAGTGTGCTGGTGCCCATTTTTAAGAACAAGGGAGACATGCAGATTTGTGGCAACTACAGAGGGTTAAAGTTGATGAGCCATACGATGAAGTTATGGGAAAGAATAGTGGAAGCTAGACTAAGGGCAGAGGTGAGCATTTGTGAACAGTTTGGTTTCATGCCAAGAAAGAGCACCACAGATGCAGTGTTTACTTTGAGGATGTTAATAGAGAAGTACAGAGAAGGTCAGAGGGAGCTGCATTGTGCCTTTGTGGATCTGGAGAAAGCATATGACAGGGTGCCGAGAGAAGAACTGTGGTATTGCATGAGGAAGTCTGGAGTGGCAGAGAAGTATGTTAGAGTGGTGCAGGATATGTATGAGACATGTAAGACAGTGGTGAGATGTGTTGTCGGTGTGACAGAAGAGTTCAAGGTGGAGGTGGGACTGCATCAAGGGTCAGCTCTCAGCCCCTTCTTGTTTGCTATGGTGATGGACAGACGAGGTTAGACAAGAATCTTCATGGACTATGATGTTTGCAGATGACATTGTGATCTGTAGTGAGAGCAGAGAACAAGGGGAGGAAAATCTAGAGAGGTGGAGGTATGCCCTGGAAAGGAGAGGAATGAAGGTTCGCCTCAGGAAGACAGAATACATGTGCATGAACGAGAAGGACCCAAGAGGAACGGTGAGGTTACAGGGAGCACAGATAAAGAAGGTGGATGATTTTAAGTACTTAGGTTCAACAATCCAGAGCAATGGAGAGTGTAGAAAAGAGGTGAAGAAGCGTGTGCAGGCTGGTTGTAGAGAAGTATCTGGTGTGATGTGTGATAGGAGGGTATCGGCAAGAATGAAAGGAAAAGTGTACAAGACGGTAATGAGGCCAGCAATGTTGTATGATTAAGAAATAGTGGCCCTGGGGAAAAGACAGGAGGCAGAGCTGGAGGTAGCAGAGATGAAAATGTTGAGGTTCTCTTTGGGAGTAACGAGGATTGAGATGGTTTGGACATGTACAGAGGAGGGATGGTGAATATATTGGTCGTAGGATGTTGAGGTTGGAACTGCCATGCAGAAGACCTAGAGGGAGATCAAAGAGTAGATTTGTAGATGTGGTGAAGGAGGACATGAAGGTAGTTGGTGTAAGAGAAGAAGATGCAGAGGATAGGGTGAGATGGAGACAGATGATTTGCTGTGGCGACCCCTGAAGGGAGCAGCCGAAAGGAAAAGAAGAATAAATCAGTTCAAATAGTTGACTCCTAATGTTTGTCCAAAATATTCAGTTCATAGAGTCGACTGCCAGTATTCAGTTCAGAATGTCTGGACCTTTCTTCATACCAATCCATCTTCAGTACGATTCGCAGGACAAACTCTGAGGACAGGAGGACAATTTACATTCATTTGGAGTTTGGAACAATATACAGTACTCATATTTCTGTATATCGTATCCATTCGTTTTTCTTTTGGTGTCCTTCAGAGTAATGTATTTTAACAAAATATGATATAAAGCATGCCGAACTCTTATTTTACATTTACAGAAGTTATCAGATTCTCTTATTCGGAGCAACGTACAGAAGAGCTTTCAAGTCACAGACTCAATAAACTGTCAGTCAAACTCAGTGGATAGGTATTGTGTGTGTATAAAGCACCGTGCTAATCTAATTACTGCTTTAAAAAGGTCAGTTTTCGGATGTCATTTGAACATATCAGTGAGTCAGCTGTCCTACCGTGTGTGTGTGAAATATGATAATGCTTTGATGTAGGATGCTGTCGGTCCATTTTTGGCCTTGTGGGCAAGCGTTCGTGTTTTTAAATCTAATTTAAAACACTAATGCAAGCAGCTACAGGAAGCCAGTGGAAAGATCGTAGGTGTGTTGTGGTGTGGGAAAACTTGGGAAGGTTGAAAAAAACTGTGCAGCTGCATTCTGGATCAATTGCAGAAGTCAAATAGCGCTCAAAGGTCGACCTGCCAGGAGTGAATTGCAGTAATCTAGTCTTGAGATGACAAGGGATTGAACAAGTATCTGAGTGACCTTCATGAAAAGAAACTGATAAATCCTTCAGATATTAAAGAGAAGAAATCAACATGATCAAGAAAGATTAGTGATCTGAGAAAAGAAGGACAGGCACTTATCTATGGTTACTCCAAGACGTCGTGCAGTGCCTGAAGAAGACATCACAGCATTGTCCATGGAGATTATAAGATCTTGATGTGGGGATGAGTCAGCTGAGATTAACAGCAATTCAGTCTTGCTGGGTTTAAGCTTCAGCTGGTGAGCTGCCATTCAGAAGATACTTGCCAGACATGTAGCGAACCGGGCAGTATCAATGTCTGAGGGAGGAAAAGGGAGAACAAGTTGAGTGTTATCTGCATAGTAGTGGTATGACAACCCATGTAAGGATATGACATCACCATGCGACTTTATATAAAGAGAGAACAGAAGGACCCAGAACTGAGCCCTGGGAGATGCCAGTGGAAAGTCGGAGTAGAGATGATGTGGATTCCTTCCATGTAACACGAGTGTGCTTCCAGGTAGGAAGCAAACCATTGTCATGCTACATGACAAATTCCCAGACTCCTGAGGGTGGACAAGAGAGTCTTGTGGTTGACAGTGACAAACGCTGCTGAAAGGTCGAGGAGGATGAGGACTGATGGCATGCGGTTCAGAAAATGAATGAATGAAATAATATCCAGGAAGTGGAGGGAAAAACTAAATGGAGATGACTTTTATGAATGACAGCAGCTGGGTTGCACACAAAATGGTGGGGAGGCCCCTTCCAGACCTGGCAGGCACAAGCATGTGCTTCGTGTCTCCTAGAAACTTTTAGTAGAGTCACCTGTCAATGGGCCTTCAACTCTTACATGTGGCAGACCACTGGAGGTTGGAGATATAGAGCCCAAATGGGTCATGATCTGTGTCTCCATTATTGAGACTAGAGCTGTGGCTGGAAGACCATCATTGCCAGTCATAGGGCAACCTCTGAAACAAGTAGTGGACATTCGCAATGAGGGGGGCCCTCCAGCTAAAGAAGGAGGCCTACGGGGCTCTCGAAGCAGCTGATGTGTACTGACCGGTGTGCTGCAAATGTGCTGCAGGTCAGGCTATCGCTGATACAAAATCTTGGGAGTGGGAAGAGTTCGGTCAGGGCCTGGAAAAAGTCTGTTGGTTGGTCTCGAAAAAGTTCTGGACCACCGTCTGACGCCTCAGGAGGGGGAAGCAGTTCTCCACAAATACGGTTTACAGTGGAAGTTACAGTGGAAGGATGCTGTCATGAGGAGGAAGGAATACCTCAAGGACCTCCTGAGTTCCACCAACACATCCCCCATGGGGGAGGAATACTGTCTGGATTTGTGTGTGTGTGTGTGGGGTTTCCAGTGAGGTAGTTAAAATGCTCCTTGGTGGCCGGGCACAGAGGGTGGACAAGATCTGCCCTGAATATCTCAGGGCTCTGGATGTTGTAGGACTGTCTTGCAACATCACGTGGTCATTGGAGGCCATACCTTTGAATTGACAAACCATGGTGGTAGTCCCTCTTTTTAAAAAGGGGACCGGAGAATGTGTTCCAACCATCATGGAATCACATTCCTCAGCCTACTAGGGAAAGTCTATGCAGAAATACTGGAGATGAAGCTCCGACCAATAGTTGAACCTTGGATTCAGGAGGAACAATGTGACTTTCATCCTGGTCGCAGCACTCTCAACCAGCATGAAACACTCGACAGGATCCTGGAGGGTTCATGGGAGTTTGCCCAACTTGTCCACATGTTGCTATGTGGACATGGAGAAGGCTTTCAACAGTGTCCCTCAGGCTTGTGATGTGGGCTCCAGGAATATGGCGTACCAGACCCGTTGTTAATGGCCATCCGGTCCCCGTACCACTTGAGCCAGAGCTTGATCTGCATTGGTAACAACGTATCAAATTTGTTTTCATTGAGGGTTGGACTCCACCAAGGCTGTCCTTTGTCACCGACTCTGTTCATGTTATTTATGGATAGAATTTCTAGGTGGAACCAAGGTGTTGAGTTCTGGTTTGGTGAGATTCTGCCCAAAGTGGAGGACTTTAAGTACAGTATTTCACAAGTGAGGGAAGGATGGAGCGAAAAATCGACAGATGGATCACTGCAGCCGCTGCTGTAAAGCGGAGCCTGTACCGGTCTGTTGTGGTGAAGATGGAGCTGAGCCACAAGGCAAAACTCTCAATTTCCCAGTCGATCCACGTTCCAACTCTCACCTATGGTCACAGTCTTTGGGTAGTGACCGTAAGAACAAGATCACAGATACAAGTGGCTGAAATGAGCTTCCTACGCAGGGGGCTGTGCTCACCCTTAGAGATCGGATGAGAAGCTCATCCATCCGGGAGGAGCTTGGAGTAGAACCACTGCTACTCTGCATTGAGATTAGGCAGTTGAGGTGGCTTGGGCAACTAGTTAGAATGCCTCCAGTACACTTCCCATGACTGTGAAGAGACCCCTCGTTCGACTCCAGAACATTCTAGAAGGACTACATGTCTCAGCTGGTCTGGTGATGCAGTTGGAGGAAGTGACTGGGAGGAGGGACCTCTGGACCTCACTGCTTAGGCTGCTGCAATCTTGACATGACCCCGGATCAAGCGGAAGAAGATGATGAACTAAATTAAAGAATCAATTCACAATGTTTGTCCAAAAGAACCAAATTAAAGAGTCGACTCATTTCATGTGGCATTTTCGAGGTAATTGGTAAATTTCATTGCACAAGCCGGGTGTCTGAAAAATGTATTATATAAAATATAATACAGTAAAAAGTTTTAGTTTCAACACCCAACATCACTAATATTAAAGTATCCTGAATACTGTATAGCCTCAGGGCAGTATGGTGGTGTTGTGGGTAGAATGTTCACCTCACAGAAAGAGGATCCTGGGTTTGAGTCCCGAGCAAAGACATGTACATCAGACTGGCTGTTCCAAATTGCCCCTAGATGTCAATGTGTGTCCTTTGGCACTGTGATGGACTGGTGAACTGTTTAGGGTGTACTCTGCCTTCACCCAAAGTAGGCTTAGGCCTGTGACCCAAGTAGATCTGAAATTAAATCGTTTTATCCTGTATATCCTGAAGCACTCTGTAGTGTTAGAGTCTGTTTGAGGAAACAGCTTGAATTCATAAATAATATCAGATTATTCGGAGTGAGGGTGTGTGTTTACGTCCATGTGTGTGCACCACAATGTTCAAAAGCGATATGAGTGATCGTGACGTAATTCCGAATGCGGAAGTGATGTTTGTGTGGCGCACGAGTGGAGTTGAATGGGATACTGATTCACGTGATCAGAGAAGAGGAGGAGTCGGAATACCAGGGCCGAGTTGAAACACACTTCGCTTCAGGTAAACTCGACTCTTTTACTCTTATTTCTGTCTGTAATTCGGGTTATTAGTGCGGGTTCCCGGATGTTTTTGCAGTCTGTGTGTCGTAAGAGGAGGATTCAGACCGCAGGATTAACGATTTAAATATCTCTAAATCTCCGACTAAACAAGGTCACGTCTGTCTATCGCTTTAGCTTTAGCCGAGCTCGAATTGTCCGTCTCAAATAGCTCCATGTTCCCGATACAAGTGCAGTCTTGTTGAGGTTAGAAAGCCCCGAGAGTCGCACTGTGTGAAGTGCCCTACTGAGGGCACTGTAAAGGGGTTTGGGATTCGACCTACTTTTTATCGCACTTCATTCAAATTAAACAAGACTCTGAAATGGAGTGGGCAAGTCAGTTCTGTGTGAGTGTTTAAAAGACATTACTTTTACTTATATACGGTAGTTTATATTTCTGATCATAAACAATAAATGATTTTGCTCTGAGTTAAATGTTTGAACGCGATTAGCAGGCAACCTAGAGAGCTAAACTATAGCTAGCATGAATTGACCAACTTCAAAATATTGGGAATTTATTTAAATAATTACGATTATTGCTAATAATCATAACAATAAAGTGAAAGTCAGTATGAATGATTAACAGTAAGGCGAGTGTTTGGTGTTCGTGAAGTTGAGGTTATTAGTTTGTTAGCATGTTGTGTTTGTGTAGCTAATTCTGGGAGAAATCGATTCATAATTTGTACACTTTTATAATAATTAATTAAACTATTGTTTACCAGTGTAAACGGAATAAACACACCACACGGGGAATAAATGCTATTTTGTGTAATAAATATAAAAAAATACATGTCTTTTAACTACATAAATACTCCATCGTGCGCGAGACCAATACTGTACTGTACAGTGATCAGTGACGTCACATGTATCTGACAGAATTTTCCAAACCTTTGTGTTGCATATCAAAATGTAAATGTTTAAATTCTGAATATATTGGTGAAAGAATTATTTAAATATATTTGTTGATCCATAAATGATCACAAACTGTATTTTCAACATTTTCCTTCCTGTTTGTGATCAGCCCTCATTAATAACGTCATTAAAACACATTTTATCTCTGAAATCAGCTGGTCGTGTGAACAGAAGCAGTTCTGTTTGATTGGGGTTTGAGATTCAGAAGCTTTAAATGGAGTGACTGAACCAATGAGATCGGAGATAAGCGACAGGAGGTTCACTTTGAGGCTGTCTGGGTTCCTCCTTACAGAGAGTCAGGGGACATTCGGGGTAGGACCGCTGCTCCTCCTGATCATCGAAAGGAGTCAGTGGCGGTGGTTTGGGGATCTGATTAAAATTCCTCCTGGTCACCTCACTTTTGAGGTGTTCTGGGCAAATTCAACCCGAAGGAGGTCCCGGAGCAGACCCAGAACTTGATGGAGGGGAACAGATGCCTTATAATCCCCCAAGAGGGCTTGGAGAGGGTCACGGGGGAGAAGGACTACCTTGGTTTCCCTTGTATGCCTGCTGCCTCTAAGACCTAATCTCTAGAAGTGGTTTAAAGATGGATGGGAAAGGTTCAGAGTGCAACCTGATTTTTACATATATAGTCATACCTCACCTTATGAAATTAATCCGTTCCAGAAGTTTCGTAACCTGAATTTTTCGTAAGTTGAGTAGCATTTTACATGTAAAAGGCCTAATTCGTTCCAAGGCCCCAATACTACTCCTTCAACCCTTGAAAAATTATAAAAGTATACCTTTTTAATGCCTCCTTCTGCTTCAATATTGTACCTATGGTAGACGGGTTTGGCCATATTCCTTTGCGATGTCACTCAACCGCATGCCACGAGCCTGCTTCTTCTTTTCACTTTCACCGGGAATTACACATGTGTTTGTGCACACACAGGAATCCCTCGCTACTTCGTGCATCAGTGCATCGTGTTTTTTTTTTTTTTTTTTTTAATAAATATTTATCAAATTTAAAAAATGAGAGAATAGGGGGAAAAGTTAAGGAAAAGGCCAATTATGCAAAAAAAAAAAAAATCCTTAACAAACTAAAAAACCCAAAACCTCCCATCAAAACTAGTTACATTTTTCTGAGTGTGCGCGCACGTGTCTCTGTGTGTGTGTGTGTACACTCATGCTTCGGTTTTACAGACTTCGCTTTAACGGATTTCGGATGCAACGGACAAAATCTGTAGCTTTCAACTAGTCCGAATCGTCTGGACGCGGGCCGTTTTTTCCGAAAGTGACCGCCAGATGACTGGTCTGGCTTGAAGAAATCTCGCACATTTAAATCTATTTATCTATTTTCAATGTCGCGTCATTGTGGTGCAAAGCGGAGAGTCAATCCTTTCTTTATGCGGGCAGGTCTGATACCTTGAAACTCTAATTTTATTGGACTTGCACGCTGCAGTGCTTATGTGACACGAAGCGCATCCCAAGTTTTGGCAATCAGCTGCTCTGCGGGTTGAAGTTTTTCCATGTCTGTCCGTTTGTGTTTGCTTGCCAGCTGTGCTTGGCTTCGTGGAAATGAGCTGATCAAAACAAGGGAAATTTACCTCTTTACTCAAAAACAACACACGCAGTCTGTGGCTGTTATAATCCTATGAAATTAGAGTTTGAAGGTATCGGACTCGCCCGCATACTGGCGTACAGAAAGGATTGGCTCGCCGCTGCGCCACAGTGAAAATTGAAAATAGATGTACAGATTTAAATGCGTGAGATTCATCTGTTTTTTTTTTTTTTTTTTTTTTTTTACTTGATGGCTTTTTTGTATCTTTCTTTAAATAACAGTAAAATTATGTATTCATTATTCTGTTAAGAAAGGCCACCTCATTTATCTGAGATCCAGATACAGTCATCAAAACAGCCACATCTGGCTCGTGAGCCATAGTTTCCCGACCCCTGATATATACTGTATATATAGATGGCTCTCAGAGGATTAAAATACAGTCGGCCCCTAACTTAGGAAATTAATCCGTTCCAGAGCCCTTTTCGTATAGCGGGGATTTCGTAAGTAGGGGTCGCATCTTACATGTTAAATGCCTAATTCGTTCCTAGGCTCCAGTCTTTGGACTGGATAAACCTCATAGACCCTTTAAAAATGATAAAAGTACAACAATTTTGTATGAAATATGTGTTAAAAGTAAAAGAAAATTATTTATTCAACCATTTAAACATTTTATTAACGTATTTATTAATTAAACCATTATTAAACATTTTTTATTAAACATTTAAACAACATCGCTCTCTCTCTCTCTCTCGCGCGCGCACGCACGCTGTGGGCCATGCCCACAAGACATGGAATTAAAAGCGCATTGCCCCTGCTTGACAAACTCAACTTTAATTTGATTCCTTGAGGGATCGGAATTCCAGATAAGCTCAAATGCGCCCACATTTATGAAACATTTACTAAATTAAACAACTTAAACTAAAAACTAAAGCATTATTCCCTCTCTCTCGTGCACGTGTGCTGTTGGCCACGCCCACAAGTGCGAATTCAAAGCGCATTCCCTGCTTGACTATCTACTGAATTAAAACAACTTAAAAAAACAAACGAAAGCATTATTCCTTCTCTCTCTCTCCCTTCCTCCCCCCCTCCCCCGCGCGTGCGCTGCGGGCCATGCCCACAAGACGTGAATTCAAAGTGCATTCCCTGCTTGACAAACTCAACTTTAATTTGATTCTTTGAGGGATCGGAATTCCAGATGAGCTCAAATGCACCCACATTTATTAAACATTTACTGAATTAAACAACTTAAAAACTAAACTAAAAACTAAAGAGTGAAGCTTCCTTCTGTCTCTATCTGGGAGGCCAGCGTGGCGGGATGTTGAGAGACAACCAATGAGAGAGCAATTGTGCGTCGTGTTTGAATTTCTTTTCGTAAGAGGGGGTTGTTTCATATTTCGGGGACGGAAACTCAAGAAAATGTTTTTTGTAACCCGGGGATTTCATACACATACATACGTAAGTTGGGGGCTGACTGTATGTCTTTTTTTTTTTTTTTTTGGCTCTCTTCGACAAAACTGTTCCCAACCTCTGATCTTATGGTGTACATTTACCATTTACAGAGTACAGACGCTCCTTGACTTACGTGTTTAATTGGTTCCGGACGGCTGAATGTAAGTTGTTATAGTGACGTATGACGTGTGACGCTCATACTGCACTATACATCCATAAATACCATTACCGTATTTCATCGTACACCCCTAAATCAATTATTATAAACATAACACTAAAATAATATCATATAATATCAGCATTAATTTCAAATAAGTCACTTATTTATACTAAGTCACTTTCCATGAAGCTTATAACAGCTAATCAACACTTACAATATGTGAGGCGCTCAATACCGAAAGTAGTGTACTTGCGAAAGTAGTGTACTTGTTGTGGGTTATATGGACTTCCGGTCTTTCAAGTGCGCTAGGGTGCCGTTGAACTCGTTTAGAACACAGCCTGCACTGATGTGAATCACCAACCATATTTGTTTCGAGTTATAAATGTCCGCAAAACAGTGTAAACACCAAGATCACAGAGACAACGTCTTAACACAAGGGTAACACGCTATATAACTGAGATATATATATATATATATATAAAACAGAACTTGGAAGAAGGAGGGGAACGTTCAGTCTGTCGTTTGTAAACATTGGACGCGGTGTCATTATGTCATTACATCAGCGTACTAGGTATGTACATCTAAACTCAGAATTTGACTTTTTTTTTTTAAATGTAAAATCAAAAAACGGATGAATAAGTCGGGGAGCGTCTGTATACAGTATTTACATTTGCAGATTACATAGTGTGCTTAAGAAAAAGTTTTTCGTGACGTAATTGTTGAAATATATGGAATCGGAAACTTCGGACCACTGTTTGAATTTTTATTAGTTATTAGTCTGTTAAACCGAGGCAGCATGGTGTATTTATATTTTCTTGACATCTTTTGAATTTTTTTGTTTAATTGTTATTATAAGCATTTATAGAATTGGATATGTATTTATTGATGATATATACACACATTCTTGTACGTATACATCAGTCCGTACGTATACAACGCGACCACCGAATTCTGTGAAGTAGGATCACCCCCCTGGTGATCCTACTTCGGAATTCGGTGGTCGCGTGAGGATCTCGGTTCCAATTAACCATGGAAAGTGAGGGATCCCTGTGTGTGTGTGTGTGTGTGTGTGTGTGTATAATATATATATATATATATATATATCTACTTACGAAAACCTCTGAATACGAAAAATCCAGGTTACGAAAAACATTTTCCGAAGTTTTCATCCTCTTTTTACGAAAACAACCTCTTTTTACGAAAAGCGCCAAACGCGCCATTCAAAAATTCAAATAATGTGTGAGTTGTTGTCTCAATGGCTGTCACCCAACATCCCGCCCCGCTGGCCTCCCATTGGCCAGGAGGGAGCTGAACTATACCCATATTTCCTGTTTGTCACACGCGTGAAGGAGAGTTGAACAGGACTGTTGGCTCATGAGTTTTTTGAGAGCAATCATTGCAGCGTTATAGCTTGTTATCCAACACGGACCCCAAGAAAGTGATTCCAGGTGACGCAGAAAAGAAGAAGCGGGCTCCGTTATCAATCGAAGTGAAGCAGGAGATAAAAAAATCCGAAAGTAGGATGCAGTTGAGCGAACGTGCAAAGGAGTATGGCCGAAACCCCTCTACAATCGGGACGATATTGAAGCAGAAGGAGGCATTAAAAGCGGAGATACAGTGACGATACAGTTGTCTCTCACTGTCTATGGCGTGACGCATGTAAAAGAACCATTGCTAACTTTCGTAAAAGAGTAGGCTGCAAAGCCGTCCGCGTGTTTCTGTCCCTTGCTAAAGGGTTGTGTCAGGGAGGGCATTCGACGTAAAAATCTATGCCAAATCAAACATGCGAATCATTCGCTGTGGCGACCCCTGATAAAGGGAAAAAGCTGAATCAAAGAACAAAGTGCAAAGCTTTGACATTTTGTGAAATAAACTTTGAAAAAAATGTATCTCTGAGGCAAAGCACAGACACTAATTACGTTATTTGTATGCTACACGGCCGGTGAAATAAACACTTGTGTAAACAAAATGAACTGTTATTTGTGTAAGTAAATAAAATCATTTGAGACTCTGATATGATCCCCGCTATGAGAGACGTGGAGGTAACGTCAGTCGGACATTGTTTGTCAATCACTGTTGCAGTTTGTCTGTCGGTTATTTGCAGTCCCTCATTAGATTTGTTGAAATTAAATTTGGCAGAAAGTTTTTTGCCAGCAACACGAGCCTGTCGACAACATCTGGCTTGAGGGAGGCCATGGGGCAAGTTCGAATGTTCCCTCTGAGATTAAAGAGCCTCACTCATGGGGCCCTCATTGCAGGGATTGAATGGTAGTTCTTGGCTTGCTTGCAGAGTCTTGGAAAGTTGTCTTTGTGTTTCCTCACTTACCTGAGGGGCAGTGCTGTAGTGGTCAAAAAATAAGCGAGTACACTATGGCAGCATTCGAGGTCGCGAAGCGACCGAGGCGCAGAGCAGCACCTCATCCCACGAAGTTGGTGTAGGATGAGGTATCCCCCTTCTGCAAGGAGGGGTCTGGGGGGGGGGTCACCCCCAGAAAAGTTTGAAATTTGAAAGGCTGAGAGGTGCATTTTTGAGCATTTCAATTTTAAAAGAAGTTAGTCTGAGCTAATATAAAATTTACAGAACTGGACATTGACATCTGTAATTAGAAAAAATAAAACAAAGAAATTAGTAAATAATACTGTATTGTCAGTATCATTTAAATATAGACATTCTATTGTTAAAATATTAGTTTTGAAATCTATGAGTATGTTATATGTGTATTTTATCTAACAATTATCAAAAATTGCATAAAAACACGGACAGGTTACTTGGTACATGTATTAGAAGTACAATATGCAAACCACAAATGACAATATATTATATAGACATTGCAAGACATTAGGCCATTTCCAATATCCATATACATATGTAATTATAAAGAAGTGTTGTTAGCGCTAATTATAATTATTCATTCCTTCAATTACTAATGGTGACTTATTAAATGAAGATATCCAAGAAAGTACTTGTTCAATATCGATAGGTATAAAATCTTTTAGTATCTTTTCGTAAGTATACAGGTCCTTCTCAAAAAATTAGGAGGAGATTGTGATAAAGTTCATTATTTTCTGTAATGTACTGATAAAAATTAAACTTTCAAATATTTTAGATTCATTGCACACCAACTGAAATATTTCAGGTCTTTTATTGTTTTAATACTGATGATTTTGGCATACAGCTCATGAAAACTCAAAATTCCTATCTCAAAAAATGAGCATATCATGTTCAGGTAGTCTAAACGAGCTATTAACCTAATCATCTGAATCAACCAATTAACTCTAAACACCTGCAAAAGATTCCTGAGGCTTTTAAAAACTCCCAGCCTGGTTCATTACTCAAAACCGCAATCATGGGTAAGACTGCCGACCTGACTGCTGTCCAGAAGCCCATCATTGACACCCTCAAGCAAGAGGGTAAGACACAGAAAGAAATCTCTGAGCGAATAGGCTGTTCCCAGAGTGCCCTATCAAGGCACCTCAGTGGGACGTCTGTGAGAAGGAAAAAGTGTGGCAGAAAACGCTGCACAACCAGAAGAGGTGACCGGACCCTGAGGAAGATTGTGGAGAAGGGCCGATTCCAGACCCTGGGGGACCTGTGGAAGCAGTGGACTGAGTCTGGAGTAGAAACATCCAGAGCCACCGTGCACAGGCGTGTGCAGGAAATGGGCTACAGGTGCCGCATTCCCCAGGTCAAGCCACTTTTGAACCAGAAACAGCGGCAGAAGCGGCTGACCTGGGCGACAGAGAAGCAGCACTGGACTGTTGCTCAGTGGTCCAAAGTACTTTTTTCGGATGAAAGCAAATTTTGCATGTCATTCGGAAATCAAGGTGCCAGAGTCTGGAGGAAGACTGGGGACAAGGAAATGCCAAAATGCCTGAAGTCCAGTGTCAAGTACCCACAGTCAGTGATGGTCTGGGGTGCCATGTCAGCTGCTGGTGTTGGTCCACTGTGTTTTATCAAGGGCGGGGTCAATGCAGCTAGCTATCAGGAGATTTTGGAGCACTTCATGCTTCCATCTGCTGAAAAGCTTTATGGAGATGAAGATTTCATTTTTCAGCACGACCTGGCACCTGCTCACAGTGCCAAAACCACTGCTAAATGGTTTACTGACCATGGTATTACTGTGCTCAATTGGCCTGCCAACTCTCCTGACCTGAAGCCCATAGAAGATTGTGGAGAAGGGCCGATTCCAGACCCTGGGGGACCTGTGGAAGCAGTGGACTGAGTCTGGAGTAGAAACATCCAGAGCCACCGTGCACAGGCGTGTGCAGGAAATGGGCTACAGGTGCCGCATTCCCCAGGTCAAGCCACTTTTGAACCAGAAACAGCGGCAGAAGCGGCTGTGGGATATTGTGAAGAGAAAGTTGAGAGACACCAGACCCAACACTGTGGATGAGCTTAAGGCCGCTATCGAAGCATCCTGGGCCTCCGTAACACCTCAGCAGTGACACAGGCTGATTGCCTCCATGCCACGCCGCATTGAAGCAGTCATTTCTGCAAAAGGATTCCCGACCAAGTATTGAGTGCATAACTGAACATAATTAGTTGAAGGTTGACTTTTTTGTATTAAAAACACTTTTTTTTTTTTATTGGTCAGATGAAATATGCTAATATTTTGAGATAGGGATTTTTGGTTTTTCTTTACTTTTTTCCAAAATTATCAATATTAAAACAATAAAAGGCTTGAACTATTTCAGTTGTGTGTAATGAATCTAAAAATATGAAAGTCTAATGTTTATCAGTACATTACAGAAAATAATGAACTTTATCACAATATGCTAATTTTTTTTAGAAGGACCTGTACAATATGTTTACAACATTAGCTTGGATTAACCATTTAGTTATTACAAAAAAGTAAGACCTGTCAACAAGGACAAACATAAACTGAGTGCAGAAATGCTTGTTTGATTTTAAAATAAGTTTTCTGGGATGTAGGTCTGTCACTGTGTGTGACCGTGTGAACCAAATATAAACACAGGCTAGCTTAGCCTTACTTATCGGGGACTTTGTTGGACTCGGCATGCAAGCTTTCTGTGCTCTTCACACGAGTAAACCCGTGCGTGGCAAATGAAAGCCGGAAGTTCATTGGACACAAATCTTGAGCTCAGCTAGCAGTATCCAGTCAGAGGTATAATACTATAAGGCTGATTCGTGGTGTTTATGGAATCATGTTTATGACTAGATTTACTAAAATAACCTTTGGCTTCGAAACTATTTAGCACTTCATCTCCGCTTTTTATTTACACAGTTGAGAAAATTTACATTGATCAACTATAAAGTAGACTAAATTAAGTCAGTACACGTAACTCAGCCACTAAAACAAGTGGATACACAGCATGTAATGGCGTGTACCCACCTCAGGGGTCAGTAGGTGGTTTCCAACTCTGTCCGCCAGTGACAGGGAGGAAGAGGGCACAGACGACTTCTGGTCGCTCATAAAGGGAGTCAGTCATGTTCAGCTTGTATTTGGACTCGGGTCTTTTCTACTGTTATACATCAGGATCGTGTCTTTTGCTCTATGAAATGCCACTGCATTCGTAATCCTTTTCCACTTGGGCTCTGTCTTGCTGTATAAGCCGCGAACGTCGCCTGCTTCGGAGCTGCTGCTGGCATTTTAGGTGGTCTTTGATTTTCTTGTACGGTCTGCAATGCGACCCATGGCTCCAACTCGGGCGTGTGGTTCTTTTCGAGGTGCTTAGATAAGTTTGTAATAGATTCCGCCTTCGGCTCTGAAGATTTATTGAAGGATGTGCTGTTGTATTTGTATTATACAGTCTTCTTCTTTTCCTTTCGGCTGTTCCCTTCAGGGGTCGCCACAGCAAATGATCTGCCTCCATCTCTCCCTATCCTCTGCATCTTCTACTCTTACTCCAACGACCTTCATGTCCGCCTTCACCGCATCCATAAATCTTCTCTTTGGTCTTCCTCTGGGCCTTTTGCCTGGTAGTTCCAACCTCAGCATCCTACGACCAATATACTCACTATCCCTCCTCTGTACATGTCCAAACCATCTCAATCTAGCCTCTCTGACTTTGTCTCCAAAACATCTAACATGTGCTGTCCCTCTGATGTACTCATTTCTGATCCTATCCATCCTCGTTACTCCCAAAGAGAACCTCAACATTTTCATCTCTGCTACCTCCAGCTCTGCCTCCTGTCTTTTCCCCAGGGCCACTGTCTCTAAACCATACAACATTGCTGGCCTCATCACCGTCTTGTACACTTTTCCCTTCATTCTTGCCGATACTCTCCTATCACACATCACACGGACACTTTTCTCCATCCATTCCAACCTGCCTGCACGCCGCTTCTTCACCTCTTTTCCACACTCTCCATTGCTCTGGATTGTTGAGCCTAAGTACTTAAAATCCTCCACCTTCTTTATCTCTGCCCCTGTAACCTCAAAGTTCCTCTTGGGTCCTTGTCGTTCACACACATGTATTCTGTCTTACTAAGACTAACCTTCAATCCCCTCCTTTCCAGGGCATACCTCCACCTCTCTAGATTTTCCTCCACTTGGTCTCTGCTCTCACTACAGATCACGATGTCATCTGCAAACATCATAGTCCATGGAGATTCTTGTCTAACCTCGTCTGTTAGCCTGTCCATCACCATAGCAAACAAGAAGGGGCTGAGAGCTGACCCTTGATGCAGTCCCACCTCCACCTTGAACTCTTCTGTCACACCAACAGCACACCTCACCACTGTCTTACAGCTATCATACATGTCCTGCACCACTCTAACATACTTCTCTGTCACTCCAGACTTCCTCATACAATACCACAGTTCTTCTCTCGGCACCCTGTCATATGCTTTCTCCAGATCCACAAAGGCACAATGCAGCTCCCTCTGACCTTCTCTGTACTTCTCTATTAACATCCTCAAAGCAAACACTGCATCTGTGGTGCTCTTTCTTGGCATGAAACCAAACTGTTGTTCACAAATGCTGACCTCTGCCCTTAGTCTTGCTTCCACTATTCTTTCCCATAGCTTCATTGTATGGCTCATCAACTTTATCCCTCTGTAGTTGCCACAACTCTGTACATCTCCCTTGTTCTTAAAAATGGGCACAAGCACACTTCTCCTCCATTCCTCTGGCATCTGCTCACTTTCTAAGACCTTGTTGAATATTCTTGTCAGAAAATCTACTGCTACCTCCCCTAGACACTTCCATACCTCAACTGGTATGTCATCAGGGCCAACTGCCTTTCCACTCTTCATCCTCTTCAATGCCCTCCTCACTTCTCCCTTACTAATCTTTGCTACTTCCTGCTCCTCAACGGTCACCCCTTCTACTCTTTTTTCTCTCTCATTTTCTTCATACATCAGCTCTTCAAAGTACTCTTTCCATCTTCCCAGCACACTTCTGTCATCAGTCAATACATTTCCCTCTCTGTCCTTTATCACTCTAACTTGCTGCACGTCTTTCCCATCTCTATTTCTCTGCTGTGCTAACCTGTATAGATCATTTTCTCCCTCCTTACTGTTCAACCTATCATACAAGTCATCATACGCCCTCTGTTTGGCCTTTGACACTGCTACCTTCGCCTTACGCTGTGTCTCCCTGTACTCCTGTTTACTCTCTTTGGTCCTCTCAATGTCCCACTTCTTCTTGGCTAACCTCTTCTTTTGTACACACTCCTGCACTTCCTCATTCCACCACCAAGTTTCCTTATCTACTTTCCTTCCAGAGGACACACCAAGTACTCTCCTACCGGTCTCCCTGATCACATTGGCTGTGGTTGTCCAGTCCTCTGGAAGCACTTCCTGACTACCCAAAGCCTGTTTCAACTCCTCCTTGAAGACAACACGACACTCTTCCTTTTTCAGCTTCCACCACTTTGTATTATACAGTGAATGCTGTAAATCAATAATGTCTCCCAGGATGTTGAAGCTGATAGTTTCTGTTACGCATCCATTAAAAGCCACTGGGCTCTGATTTTGTATCAAGATTGAGATGCTCATGCTTGGAAAACATCCTCCCCATCAAACTGAGCTTCTCTCGTGTTCAGTGGGGAGTAGGCGGGTTAGGATGCCGGGCTTCTGTATGATGATTGGAGGAAATGTCCAAGTGACTTTACTGTAAACTCTTTTTGATTTGACAGCAGTATCGAAGCATCTCAAGTTTAGTTTGAGCGATTTTAGATCCTTGTAGTTTATTTTTCTTCATGATATAGTTTATTTTATTCGAAAATATAAACAATGATGGTGTTCTTGTTGTAGGTGAATGAAGTTTCTTTGTTTACTAAAGTTTGGTAGTTGGCTGTGAATTGAACAGGGACTGAGATCAGCACCCGGGATTGAGTTGGTTCTGAAGTCAGAATTATCTGTGTTTTCTAGTCTCCTGGTGTGAGGAGGTGCAGGGATAAACACACTACTGAAACCATTTTCTGGGGGTTTGAACTGGGTTTTGGAGATGTGGTGAACTTATTGCTTGTTTATCACTTATTCGCGGTGATGGTGGACTGGATTTGTGCATTATTGCTGCTTTTCATTATTGTTGCCCCCCTTCAATTTACAGATCCTTCCAGGCAGGCAGTTTCCTCTAGAGCCTGTCTGTGTGGAACTCACACAGAATTCACACAAATATTCTTCTAAAGATCCCGAAAAAATGTAAACCATGTATAGAAACTTCGCAACGGTTTCACATGAAGTCCAGCTGGCTATATGATACCTGGAATGGGAATTATAGTCTGAAATCATCTCAGTAGAAGAGTTTATATCACCAGCAGTGGAGGATCGTTTACACCGAGTGTCAGAGCAGTAGCGAGAGGTTTCCAGGATGAGAACCTGAACCCCTGGGTCTATACTGTAGAGTTTGTGAGATGTATTCAGTGTTCTGCCTGTACCGCCTTTGTTTTAACCTTCAAATCATGTATTTGGATTTGTAGCTTCTGTATTTATCCCCGTAATTCACCATTCACAGGACATATATCGTTTATATATAAATAATCAGACCTCAACATAAGCTGTGAACAATTACATGGTTACGCATCGGTGGCACATGGGCAAAACACCACAAACTAATATCTTTTTGCTGGTTAAAAGTCGTGTACCTATATGAAAACCAACTGTCTCGTATAAGTTGTACAGTAGGCTCTTGACTATTCACGGTTTTGCACTCGTGCCCCCGCATACTCACGGATTGCCGGCAAACCCGGAAGTAACTGGCACGTGATTCAAATTTAGTCAGTGGCTGAGAGCTTTTGTTTATCCCTCCTGCTGATTGTTTGAAATGGTGTGTATGCCCCTTGTTTCTTATTTGCGCACAAGTTGTCAATGTGCATTTTTAGTGTGTTTTTAATTACCTGTTATGCTGTATGATGCCACCCAAATGCCCTGCATCTTCTCTGGCTTCTGGTAAGGAGCCTGAGTGCCAGAAAAAGGTAATGAAGTTGGATGTCTTTCTCTTGAAGAAATGACAGTTTCTTCTGAAGTGCCTGAAGAGGAATAATCATCTGAACTGTAGTAAAGTACTGTAGTATTAAAATATTTTTCAATTATTATTCCAGTACAGTACCTAAGTTAATGTTTGTGTGTGTGATTTTATGTACTGTGCTGTAGCATTTTTATTGTTTTGTATCTCAGTTGAAGTGCGCTGCTTCAGTGCTTCCCCTTTGAATAATAAATCCACTCTGCCATCTCACACTGCCTCACAAATGCTGCCTCACAAATAATAATGCAATGTATCCCTCTAGAAGATATTTAAAATTGTTGAACTGTCAAGACTCTTGAATTTTAGGAAAAATTGTTCTGTTACCGACAGATTACAATTACAAATTTACATGGAACCTACAAATAGGTTTCCATTATTGGGCCTTATGTTGAAGCCTGAATAACGTGATGTCATACTGGACTCATTCTATTATCTCGTGATTCCCCTGTTCAGCCACCACTGATGTATAACTATAAACAACTGAATCGCAGCCATCAGTTCGAAGAGCAAGAACTCAAACATTGTTTAAATGTGCCCTTGGTGACATCAGGAAAATAATTTTTTTGTAAAAGCATCTTTAAACTTTAATTCCTCTGATGAGACATTTACATCCGTCTTCTACATTGGTTAATTACAATCCAGTGATTTCTCACTTTCACCTCCGGAGGGTCCCTGTGAAACAGCACACTGTTGAAATTCACTTTTCTACCCCACATGTTTTTTTCCCTATTTACTTCTATCAGCTCATCAGTTTCTTTTGCTCTTTCGTGTTTTTCTCATGCATGTTTTATCTATTGTGGAGGTTTTCAATATCTTCTTCTTTTCCTTTCAGCTTTTCCCTTCAGGGGTCGCCACAACAAACCATCCGCCTCCATCTCACCCTATCCTCTGTATCTTCTACTCTTACTCCAACTACCTTCATGTCCTCCTTCACCACATCCATAAATCCTCTCTTTGGTCTTCCTCTAGGCCAGGGGTCGGCAACCTTTAACACTCAAAGAGCCATTTCGACCCGGTTTCCACGGAAAAGACGACACTGGGAGCCGCAAACACTTTTTGACATCCGAAATGAATATGTTCGCATATATATAAATATATCTCTCATACGTTCGAACTCAGACACCCATATATCTCTGTCAGCTATGTCAGCCAGCTCCAGCTCAAGATCAGGTTGACTTACACCTGCAAATGCAGACACATTTAACAGGGATGGGTCGATGGTCAGGGGAGCGACGGGGAAGGATAATGTGGCTTTTTCCTCTCTGAACTCTTGGAATCGTTTCCCAAACGATGCTTGCATTGTAGTGATTGCAGACTGCAAATACTCTGAATTTATCACCTTGTTCGCTTGTTTGAACTCCCTTAAGGAGGGGAAGTGAGACAGTGTTCCTCTCTCTAAATCTCTCACAAACACTGTCAGCTTGCACTCAAACGCCAACACCTCTTCCAGCATGTGTAGCGCTGTGCCTCCTCTCCCCTGAAGAGTTGTATTCAGCGCATTCAGGTTCGCCGTCATGTCCACCATGAAATGCAGCTTTTCCAGCCACTCTTGCCATTCCAGCTCAGGAAAGGTGAGTCCTTTGCTGCTCATGAAAGTCTTAACCTCTCCCAGACATGCAGCAAAGTGTTTCAGCACTTCTCCTCTGGACAGCCACCGCACTCTGTTATGCATCAGATCAGAGTACGTGCTCTCCACCTCATCCAGTAATGAACGAAACTGAAGGTGATTTGAACCTTTTGCAAATGAATCTGCCCATGCATCATTAAATGCTCTGTTTTCTTCAAATATTTTTCTTGTCTTAGATTTATCCATCCGTGGCCAACCTAGGGTTGAAAGTCTCGGTAAATGTACGGCGTTTTGGCGGGCTGTCGGAGAGTGTGACGCATATTTTAAGCGACAAAAAATAATACAATATATATATATATATATATATATATATATATATATATTATTTTGTTTTAATATTTACAGATCACACTAATCATATAATTTACAGCTGCAATTAAACAAACGAACAGACACAAATAAAATACTTTAAGATATTGTGCAGTTTTGGTGTTGCTGGGCTTTCCGCGCATGCCGGCTGTCAAATCTGCCTGCTGACACGTCAAGTGCTGTCGACGTTGTGTTGAACATGTCACAATAAAAGTAGCTGTCAGTTGTCCATTGCACAGCAGACAGAAGCAGTGTATTAATTGTTCTACTCAGCTCCCTACAATATACTTAAAATCGGATACTTGCAATTTATTTTCCCAAGCCACGCAGAGCCGCAGCATAAGGATGAAAGAGCCGCATGCGGCTCCGGAGCCGCGGGTTGCCGACCCCTGCTCTAGGCCTTCAGCCTGGTAGTTCCAACCTCAGCATCCGACTACCAATGTACTCACTATCCCTCCTCTGTACATGTCCAAACCATCTCAATCCAGCCTCTCTGACTTTGACTCCAAAACCTCTAACATGTGCTGTCCCTCTGATGTACTCATTCCTGATCCTATCCATCCTTGTTACTCCAAAAGAGAACCTCAACATTTTTATCTCCGCTGCCTCCTGTCTTTTCCCCAGGGCCACTGTTTCTAAACCATACAACATCACTGGCCTCAACACCGTCTTGTCATTTTTGCCGATACCTTCCTATCACACCAGACACTTTTCTCCAACCGTTCCAACCTGCCTGTCCATGCTTCACCTCTTTTCCACACTCTCCATTGCTCTGGATTGTTGAGCTTAAGTACTTAAAATCCTCCACCTTCCTTATCTCTGCTCCCTGTAACCTCACCGTTTCTCTTGGGTCCTTGTCGTTCACACACATGTATTTTGTTTTACTGAGGCTAACCTTCATTCCTCTTCTTTCCAGGGCATACCGCCACCTCTCTATATTTTCCTGCACTTGTTCTCTGCTCTCACTACAGATCACAATGTCATCTACAAACATCATAGTCCATCATGTGTAACCTCGTCTGTCAGCCTGTCCATCACCATAGCAAACAAGAAAGGGCTCAGAGCTGACCCTTGATGCAGTCCTACCTCCACCTTGAACTCTTCTGTCACACCGACAGCACACCTCACCACTGTCTTACATCTCTGATACATGTCTTGCACCACTCTAACATACTTCTCTGCCACTCCAGACTTCCTCATGCAATACCACAGTTCCTCAGTCGGCACCCTCATATGCTTTCTCCAGATCCACAAAGGCACAATGCAGCTCCCTCTGACCTTCTCTGTACTTTTCCATTAACATCATCATAATTCTTGGCATTATACCAAACTGTTGTTCACAAATGCTGACCTCTGCCCGTTGTCTAGCTTCCACTATTCTTTCCCATAACTTCATCGTATGGCTCATCAACTTTATCCCCTCTGTAGTTGCAACAACTCTGCACGTCTCCCCTGTTCTTAAAAATGGGCACCATCACACTTCTCCATTCCTCTGGCATCCTCTCACTCTCTAAGACCTTGTTGAATGTTCTTGTCAGAAAATCGACTGCTACCTCTCCTAGAAACTTCCATACCTCAACTGGTACGTCATCAGGGCCAACTGCCTTTCCACTCTTCATACTCTTCAATGCCCTCCTCACTTCACCCTTACTAGTCTTTGCTACTTCCTGGTTCTCAACAGTCACCTCTTCTACTCTTGTTTTCTCTCTCATTTTCCTCATTCATCAGCTCTTCAAAGTATTCTTTCCATCTTCCCAGCACACTTCTGTCATCAGTCAATACATTTCCCACCCTGTCCTTAATCACTCTAACTTGCTGCATGTCCTTCCCATCTCTATTTCTCTGCTGTGCCAACCTGTATAAATCATTTTCTCCCTCCTTACTGTCCAGCCAAGCATACAAGTCATTATACGCTGTCTGTTTGGCCTTTGACACCGCTACCTTCGCCTTACGCTGTGTCTCCCTGTACTCCTGTTTACTCTCTTCGGTCCTCTGTATTACCCACTTCTTCTTAGCTAATCTTTTCCTTTGTACACCCTCCTGCACTTCCTCATTCCACCACCAAGTCTTCTTATCTACTGTCCTTCCAGAGGACACGCCAAGTAGTCTCCTACCAGTCTCCCTGATCACATTAGCTGTAGTTGTCCAGTCATCTGGAAGCACTTCCTGACCACCCAAAGCCTGTTTCAACTCCTCCTTGAAAGGTGCCAAGGGTACTTATGGACACCCTTATGTTCGAACATGGTGTTCATGATAGACAAACTGTGACGAGCACAGAAGTCCAACAACAAAACACCATTTGGGTTCAGACTTGAGTGATCGTACCTACTGACCACACCCTTCCAGGTCACACTATAGTTGCCCACATGGTCCTTGAATTCTCCCAGGACAACAAGGGGTGCTCATGTGATTGTTCTCAAACCACTTCCCTAAAGATTCTGAACTATCTTTTGGTGCATAAACTCTAATGACAGTCAGGACCCATCCCCTCACCTGAAGGTGAAGGGAAGTTCAGTTAACATTCACTCTCATATAAAATAATTATTATTTAAGCAATCTTAGTCATTATCAAAGCCAACTATACTAACTAGCGCCATGTTGAATAGATCGATGAGAAGCAGCCCACCGTGCTCAGTTCCTCATATTTCAGTGTGTTTGAAAGGTTTAACTGGGTGTAAAGACAATGTGAGGGTGTTTACATGTGTGTGAATGAGAAGGACCCAGGAGGAATGTTGAGGTTACAGAGAGCACAGATAAAAAAGGTGGAGGATTTTCAGTACTTAGGCTCAACAGTTCAGAGCAATGGAGAGTGTGGAAAAGAGGTGAAGAAGCGTATGCAGGCTGGTTGTAGAAAAGTATCTGGTGTGATGTGTGATAGGAGGGTATCGGCAAGAATGAAAGGAAAAGTGTACAATATGGTGATGAGGCCAGCGATGTTGTATGGTTTAGAAACAGTGGCCCTGAAGAAAAGACATGAGTTAGAACTGGAAGTAGCAGAGATGAAAATGTTGAGGTTCTCTTTGGGAGTAACGAGGATGGATAGGATCAGGAATGAGTACATCAGAGGGACAGCACATGTAAGAGGTTTTAGAGACAAAGTCAGAGAGGCTAGATTGAGATGGTTTGGACATGTACAGAGAGGATGGATAGTGAGTATATTGGTAGGCGGATGCTGAGATTGGAACTATCAGGCAGAAGGCCGAGAGGAAGACCAATGAGAAGATTTATGGATGTGGTGAAGGAGTACATGAAGGGAGTTGGTGTAAGAGATGATGATGGAGAGGAAATGCAGAATGAGATGGAGGCGGATGATTCGCTGTGGCGACCCCTGAAGGGAACAGCCAAAGGGAAAAGAAGAAGAAAGAGGATGTGAGGGACATTTTAAGGTTTAAACAATTAAAAAGATGATTTTTGGGATGGTCTTTCTAGGTTGTAGTTTTTCAGTCATCACAGGGGAGATCTGGAACGTTACCCCTGTGATGAACGGGGGATTACTGTATTGTATTAAATCTATAAAGGACTCTGTTTTTAACTTGCCCAGAGTTGAAAAAAACAACACACACACACTCACACACTGTTGCTCTCTTTCTCTCAGAATTGTGAGTTGTGACGTTGCAGTGCCCTGCAGGGCGATTAGAGGTTGGGTATATGTTTTTGACGCCCTTCAGACATGAAGCTGGAGGAATGGCAGGTGCTTCTCCTGTTGTTTTTACCCACTTGGTTCAATATTCAAATGCTTTAGAAGATAAAGTGGTTTGGGTTATGCAGCACCAGTACCACCCTGTGAAACTGAAACTGTTATCTTCCAGAACACGCACCTCCCTGTTTTCCTGATGGGACTCTCCACAGTTTGAACTGACTTTTTTTAAAGCTGACCTTGGGGAGTCTACTCTTTGAACTGACTCTTTTTAGCTGTCCAATAGGAGGTGTGTCTTGACTTAAGGAATCCTGACTTGACTCATTTTAACTTCAGCACTGGAGACTCCTTCCATCATTAAATGTAAAATAAACATGCACATATTCCAGGAAAACTTGTGGTGTTTTCAGCGGGGCACTCTTTTTGGAGTGTGTTGAAAAGATTGCTGTTTCTTTTCCACCCTGTACGTTTATTAAGTCATTTCTCCTGATTGTAAAACAGTAAGTGTAATCTGAGCGCTGTTGGTTTTAATCCTTGTTGTTTATTCGAAATGTCTTGGGTGGGAGGGGTGGAAGGTAAAGCCAGGAGGGTTTTATAAGTGAATAATAAATAACCCTTGCAGAGTTTCTGGATTGTAAGGGATCTGTGGTGTGGTGTCTGTGTGGTTGTGGAACGGATTGGGAACGTGTGAGGCGGAGAGTGAATATCTCAGACAGCATTGACTGTTGTCAGGCTTTGGCCGCACTGCTTTGTGTGTGTGTGTGTGTGTGTGTTATATAACTTTTCATGCTGTATCTAACCAATCTGGTTCTGCCAACCAGGTCTCCCTCCCCGGTCATTTCATGTCACTGTCACTGGTTTCTTGAGCAGCTGTTATCGTTCGGTGAGAACCAGGCTGTGGAAATGTTTACTCTCGTCCTCGCTGTGCTCAGAGGCATGCCAGTGTTTTCTGTGTAAACAGAAGCTGGTGTTTAAACAGCTGTATGAACTGATGCATTTCTGTCCGTTTCCCTCTGAACAATAATGAAATAACCTAGAGCTCGCTGTTATGTTGATGGTGAAGAGGAGGACGGATGGATTGAGCGAACAATCATTTAAAAAGTTTCTTAAAACTCAGGAGGTAGTTCTGCTTTCATTTAGGAAAAATCAACTGATATGATATTTATTCTCAGTGAGGGCTGAATCTGGTGTGTGTGTGTTGTGCTTTTATTATTGTAGTGTGAGTGTGTGTACATGGTGTCCTTGGCTTACCACAGGGTTCTGTTTCTACCTTGCAGTGTTGGACGGGTTTTGTAATAAGTCGGGTCACACCACTTAACTATGCTCACACCGGAGCAAAATCATAATTGAGGATATAAAAAAACATTTTTATTTTGCATGAAAGCAGAACTACCATTAAAAAAAAACATAGAGGACAAATATAAAATAAACAGAAGAATTCCTGAAATGAGGGAAGGGGCGTTGTGATGGAAAGAGAGCTGGCGTATTGGGAGGAAGAAGCTAGAGAGAGATTTCCTTTCGGCTTTTTCCCTCGATCAGGGTTCGCCACAGCGAATGATTCGCACGTTTGATTTGGCATAGGTTTTTACGTCGGATGCCCTTCCTGACACGACCCTTTAGCAAGGGACAGAAATACGCTGACAGCTTTGCAGCTGCTCCTTACAAAAATCAGCAATGGTTCTTTTACATGAACCTCTCACCATAGACAGTAAGAGACATAACAAATCATCTGTCAGGTGACACACAACTGAGGTGGTATTCCACCGTACGCATGATCGACCTTGTATTTACCATGTTGTAAGTCAGAAGGATATTTAATTAGTAATTCATCACTTCCTGTTTCCCCGGGTATAAACATAACGGGACACAAAGGCCATTTCTCTTATCCCCTCTTCAACATGGTGAAGGCAAAGGAACACAACATTCAAGTAAGGCACATGTGTGTTGACCTTCACAAGTCAGGCAACGGCTGCAAGAAAATCGTCCCTCACCTGCACCTGCCTGGATCTACCATGAGAGGGGTCATTAAGAAGTTTAAAACAACTGGAGCAGTGGTAAACTTGCCTGGACTAGGATGTGAGGTTATTTTGCCACCGTGCGCAGTAAGGTGGATGGAAATAAAAGTTCTCCAAAGCTCCTTGTTCAAGAATCACAACAAACGGAGAATCTCGGGATCACAATGTCTCCAAAACAACCATCAGGCTCCACCTACATGCCAACAGGATGTTTGGGAGGCATGCAGGGAAAGATCTTTTTTCGCTCACAGTCATAGATGCAAAGGTCTGGAGTGGGTCTGATAGAATACAAAGGATTAGTATGAAAAGCACCTGATGCCCACTGTGATGTCTGGGGCAGGATCAAGTTCCTCCCATGGCCATCTCAGTGCCCAGACCTCAACCCCATTGAAACACTGTGGAATGGAGTTGAAGAGGAGAGAGCAGAGAAGAGGACCTATTTGCTGGATGATTTTAAAGAGTTTGTGCAGAGTGGAAATGGTCCAAGATCCTCTTTCTGTTTCCTCCCATCTTGTGGAACATTATAGTAGAAGACTAGGTGATGTTTTGTTGGTTGTACAGAGTATTAACATCAGGAGGCTAATCATTAAGGCACATATGATTTGATGTTAAATAATTTTCTGAATGTGGGACTTTTCCCCCCCACTGAATAAATACACTTGAATTAAATGTTGGATTTTCCTCTTTGTGTGTATACATTATTTAAATAGAAGAATAAGATAAGATAAGATAAGATACAGCTTTATTAATCTCACAATGGAGAAATTCACTGTTACAGGCTCTTGAGGTACTATCAGTAGGGGGTGCAAAAATAGGTACAAGTACGAACATACACACATACATATATATTATATAAGTAAATAAATAAATAAATAAATAAATAAATAAATAAATAAATAGATACATAAGTAAATAAATAATACATACATAACACCTCTGATTTCATTTCTTTAAATCTTGAGATGATTACGTCAGTTTTGTACATCTGGTGTAATGAATTTTTCTGTAATTTTTATTGTTAAAATTAAATAGAGATATTTTGGCATTTGTTCAGATTTTTTTTTCAGGAAGAAGACTTTATCATTGTATTTTTCCACCGTCACCCCGAGTATTGTGATATTCATCATATTGTGCGATTGTGATACCGCGGTTTGATTTGTATCGTCGTGCCCCTGAAGCACAGTATTTGAGTTTTAGATTTCGGGGAAGAACAGACGTGGCATTTCAGAGGACGGGACTTCTGTTTTTGAATGGTGACAGTTTGACATTCAGGATAGGGATGTGGATAACAGGAAACGGATCGAGAGAGAGAGAGAGAGAGAGAGAGAGAGCAAGAGAGAAATACAGACTGACAGAAAGAAAGGGGCCAAAAAGAGAAAGTTGGAAACTAAGTGAGATACATAGAGAGAGAGGGAGAGCAGGAGAGTTATTTGAGGATGTGTGTGAGAGACAAAGAGAGAGAGAAGGAGAGAGAGAGATTTTAGCTGAATTAGGATAAACCTTTCCGGAGTGTTTAGTTCTCTCGGCACTGATGCTCTCCAGGATAAGGCAGAGTCACGTTGCGCTTCCTTTGTTTTTCATGATTTCTCACTTTTTTGAGTTTCCTTCTCTCTCTCTCTCTCTCTCTCTCTCTCTCTCTCTCCCTCTCTCTCCCTCCCCCCATCTCTATCTTGTCTCTTTCATTCTTGTGCAGGAAAACAGAGGCGTAGGATCCAAGATGACCGACTCCAAATATTTCACCACCACCAAGAAAGGTAAGAGGTTATTACTTTTATTTTCATCTTCATGAGGAAGGTGAAGATACGAAAACGTTGCCCACTCGCCATTACATCAGCAAAGAATAATAACCGTGAACTACCTTCAGGAATTTTCTGTGGACATGAGCACGTTAAATTTTCCAAAGGAGCTTGATGCAGATTCGCTGCGTGTTCATCACACACTGTAGGGTTATTTCCTCCCTCTTTCTTTCTCACTCAAAAACAACAGAAGAACTCTTCCTGTGTTTAGATTACAGCAGGCCCTTGACTATTCGCGGTTTTGCACCCACGGTTTGAGTATTCGCTGACTGCCGAGCAACCAGCACGTGATTCAAATTCAGCCAATGACTGCCCTCCTTTCTCCTGATTGGTTGAGCTTATGTCCCGCCTCCTTTTCCTCATTCGCGCACAAGTTGTCAATGAGCCTCTTTTTTTGTGTGTTTTAATTCCCAGTTAAGCTCTATGATACCACTCAAACACTGTGCGTCTTCTCTGGCTAAGCGATAGAAAACGCTGGATGTCTCTTCTGAAGAAATAAGACTTTCTCCTGAGAAACGACGGTTTTCTCTGAACTGTTGTATTAAAATCTTTTTCAATTATTATTCCAGTACAGTAAGTTCATGTTTGTGCGTGAGATTTTATGTTCTGTAGCATGTTTAACAAACGATACCAAAAGGATAAACTTTATTACAGTACTCTTCATGTCCTTTTACATTGAACTTGGAGTGATGTCTCCAAGATGGCGCTGCTCAGAGGGCGACGTCGCGGAGTTCTCAGAGTCAAATTGTTTCTTTGTTCGTTTTATTTGTGGTTTTGTTTGTTCATGTTTTGCACTATGCTCGTCTACGACTGGTTGACTGTACTACAGCGATAAGATCGGAGTGTCTTCGGGCGTGTATAACTAAGCAGAGCTAGCATGCTATTAGTAGAGCTAGCATGATAGTAGCAGAGCTAGCATGCTATTGTTCATTATCTTTTTCTTCTTTGTTTCCTTTCGACTGTTCCCTTCAGGGGTCTAATTTGTTTTATTTGTTGTTTTGTTTGTTCATCTTATCGGGTGTACTCTCCTCGAGCCATGTTTCACAGAAACACAGTCCTGCGCAGAGGGATCTACAGGACTGTGTTTCTGTGAAACATGGCTTGAGGAGAGTACACGGTCCTGTAGATCCCTCTGCACTGTAATCTGAGCATGAAGCTCGTCCATCTTGTTTCACAGGGAGTGAGCATTTTAAAGTAGTATGGCCGGAAGTGCTTACCAAGCGCCTGAGAATCTGAGAATGCTGCCTGGGCTTATTGTTAGCATTGAGCTCCCATAGCATAGCAGCTCATGATAGGAGTTGTTGCGTGCTTAGTTGCCTGAAGCTGAAGCTGCACATAGCTGTAGCAGGGTCGACCGATCATAGACGAGCATAGTGCAAAACATGAACAAACAAATTAAAATGAACAAAAACAATTTGACTCTGAGAACTCCGCGCTTGGACATGTCACTCCAAGACTTCACACCAAGTTCAATGTAAAAGGGCATGAAGCGTAATAAAGTTTATCCTTTTGGTATCGTTTGTTAAACATGCTACAGAACGTAAAATCTCACGCACAAACATTCTCAGAATTAACTGAGGTACTGTACTGGAATAATAATTTAAAAAGACTTTAAAACGAGTGCTTTACAACAGTATATGCTGTATAATGTTTATATATTTTATTACTAAATATCATAGTACAAAATTGAAAAGTTTTTCCTAATCATGACTACATTTTACTACATTAAGACTGAATTAATGAGTAAGACTGTCTGTAGACTGTGTTTAAGAAGCATATTTTAGTGCACGTAATAGATACATAGTATTTTACTGCCGGCTGCTCATTCACGCATATGACGTCATACATGGGGTTTTACTTCCGCGTACAGAACTCGCGGATAATCTCGATTCGCGGGAAGGCCCGGAACCGTACCCCCTTGAATGTCAAAGACCTACTGTATGTTCACACTTTTGCAGAGTGTTGTTTATTTCTAGGTGTACTAGGCCATACCCCTTTCACCTTCGTATGAGTGCTCAGCTCCCTTCACCTCTCCAGTTGTGAATAGCATCAACTGGGATGGACAGACACTGAGACCATGCATCCTTAACTGGGGCTGACGTATATAGAGGCCATACCTCCTTCACCACCATGGTTGAGACTGATGAAGACCACGATATTACACGGACACTTCCTTTATTACGTGACAGACTTAAAAGCCACAAAGTGATGGCCAAATAGACCACACCTCCTAGAGAGGAAAGGACAGTCAAATCGACCACAGCCCCTTTAATTACTTGACAGGAAGTGATGGCCGAATAGACCACACCTCCTTAACCTTGTTCAGAATTTATTAAGTGCAGTGTGGTTGTGTGCGTGTGTTCACAGGGGAGATCTTTGAGCTAAAGGCTGAACTGAACAGCGATAAGAAGGAAAAGAAGAAGGAGGCGGTGAAGAAGGTGATCGCCTCCATGACGGTGGGTAAAGATGTCAGGTGAGTGGGATTTCAGCAGGTACCCTGATTAAACCGCAAATCTTTTACAGTCCCTCAGAACAATGTTGTCATCATCTCACCTTAAATGTATCACGTGGGTGTGACTCAGATGGCCATCTTGTCTTCGTGCAGTGCGCTGTTTCCTGACGTGGTGAATTGCATGCAGACGGACAACCTGGAGCTGAAGAAGCTGGTCTACCTGTATCTGATGAATTACGCCAAGAGCCAGCCCGACATGGCCATCATGGCCGTCAACACCTTCGTCAAGGTCTGAGTTCGACTTGCGGGCACACCGCCATAATCTGAATAATGATCGTATTCGCTCTAATCAGTGACCCCACAGTGCTGCAGTTCCCCGACCTCCACTAGAGGGCAGTGGTTGAAAGCACATTACTCCCTGAACCCCAACTGATCTGTGTGCTGTGTCTCTCCTCAGGATTGTGAGGACCCGAACCCCCTGATCCGAGCGCTGGCCGTGCGTACCATGGGCTGCATTCGCGTGGATAAGATCACGGAGTACCTGTGTGAGCCTCTGCGCAAGTGTCTGAAGGATGAAGACCCATATGTGAGGAAGACGGCGGCCGTGTGTGTGGCGAAACTCCATGATATCAACACGCAGCTGGTGGAGGATCAAGGCTTCCTGGATACGCTGAAGGACCTGATCTCTGACTCCAACCCCATGGTGAGTAACCTCTAGTCATCTAAAAAAAAAGAAAATGTATTTCTTCCTTCTAAATTCACTCTCACCCGAGTTCGCAGCAGACCCATCGTTGGTCTCTCCTACCCTTTTTCAGGTAGTGGCGAACGCCGTAGCCGCTCTATCAGAGATTGCAGAGTCGCATCCCAACAGTAACCTCCTGGACCTGAACCCTCAGACCATCAACAAGCTCCTGACAGCCCTGAATGAGTGCACCGAGTGGGGACAGATCTTCATCCTGGACTGTCTGGCTAACTACACGCCCCATGATGACCGCGAATCCCAGAGGTCAGAGATCAAAGTTACAGAAACGTCTTCTTTTCCTTTCGGCTGTTCCCTTCAGGGGTCGCCACAGCAAATGATCTGTTTCCATCTCACAATATCCTCTGCATCTTCTACTCTTACTCCAACTACCTTCATGTCCTCCTTCACCACATCCATAAATCTTCTCTTTGCTCTTCCTCGAGGCCTTCTGCCTGGTGGTTCCAGCATCAGCATCCTACTACCAATATACTCACTATCCCTCCTCTACATGTCCAAACCATCTCAATCTAGCCTCTCTGACTTTGTCTCCAAAACATCTCACATGTGCTGTCCCTCTGTTACAGAAACTTCATTAAAGTATATTGATTATACATATGGATACATAATATCCTCCTAAAACACCCTCTCCTCCACTTTAGTATCTGTGAGAGAGTGACCCCACGCCTGTCTCACGCTAACTCGGCCGTGGTCCTCTCAGCCGTTAAGGTGCTTATGAAGTTCATGGAGATGCTCCCAAAAGACCTGGACTATTACGGGACCCTGCTGAAGAAATTGGCTCCTCCTCTGGTCACCCTGCTCTCTGCAGAACCTGAGCTGCAGTATGTGGCTCTGAGGAACATCAACCTCATCGTCCAGAAACGGTATGTGGACCGACGTGTCACTGGAGGAGAGTTTATTCATTATTAATGAGGGAACCTCTCAAGAATTTCATAAATTATTGACTCCGGTAAATGTGCCAGTCTTCAATTTCCACAGCCAACTGGGTGGGGGTGTTTTTGTATATGTACACACACATACATATACATACACACAGTGATCCCTTGCTACTTTGTGCTTCAGTTTCTGCGGCTTTAGTGCATCGCGGGCTTTTCAAAAATATTCATCTTAAAATCAAAATATTGGGGGAAAGTTAAGGAAAATGCCTCAAAACAAGGCCAATTATGCAAAAAAACCCCCAAAACAACAAAAAAACCCAACCCAACCCCCCCCCCCAAAAAATAAAAAAAAACTACTTCTATTATTATGTGAGGTGCGCATCTGCGTGCGCTCGCGAATCTGTATGTGTGTGTATTTATATTTTATTTACATCTTAGGCATTATTTTTGAACGTTTAATTGTGATAAGCATTTATAGCATTGAATATGTATTTATTGTTATTTTATACACATATACATGTACGTATACTATATAATGCAGCCATGGGGGGAAGTGTCACAATGCAGTGTCTCTTCCTCATGCCGAGTCCGTAGGCAGAGAGAGAGGAGGAAAGGCATAAGTCTAGGACTGAGAGAAGGGACTACGAAAGTTGGAACTATGACAAGAAAAGGTAGAGAGCTAGCTGACATGATGTAGGGGAGGAAGGTGGACATACTGTGCGTTCAGGAGACCAGGTGGAAAGGTAGCAAGGCTAGAAGCTTAGGAGCAGGGTTTAAGCTGTTTTTTCATGGTGTGGATGGGAAGAGAAATGGCGTAGGAGTCATCTTGAAGGAGGGGTTTGTCAGGAATGTTCTAGGAGTGAAAAGAGTGTCAGACAGAGTGCTGAGTCTCAAGTTAGAAATTGAAGGCGTGATGTTCAATGTTGTTAGTGCTTATGCCCCACAGGCAGGATGTGAGCTAGAAGAGAAGGAGAGATTCTGGAGTGAGTTAGATGAAGTGATGCAGAGTACCCCCAAGGGTGAAAGAGTGGTCATTGGTGCAGACTCCAATGGACATGTTGGTGCAGGCAACAGAGGGGACGAGGAAGTGATGGGCAGGTTTGGTATCCAAAAAAGGAACACAGAAGGACAGATGTTGATAGATTTTGCAAAAAGGGTGTAAATGGCTGTGGTGAATACTTTCTTCCAGAAGAGACAGGAGCATAGGGTGACTTATAAAAGTGGAGGTAGGAAGGAAGGAAGTCAGTGACTGCAAAGTAGTAGTGGGTGAGAGTGTTGCCAAACAGCATAGGATGGTGGTGTGCAGGATGATGCTGATGGTGAGGAAGGTGAAGAAGGCAAAGGCAGAGCAGAAGACAAAGTGGTGGAAGTTGAAAAAGGAAGAGTGTCGTGTTATCTTCAAGGAGGAGTTGAAACAGGCTTTGGGTGGTCAGGAACTGCTACCAGATGACTGCACAACTACAGCTAATGTGATCAGGGAGACAGGTAGGAGAGTACTTGGTGTGTCCTCTGGAAAGACAGAAGATAAGGAGACTTGGTGGTGGAATGAGGAAGTGCAGGAGTATGTAAAAAGGAAGAGGTTAGCTAAGAAGAAGTGTGACATAGAGAGGACCGAAGAGAGTAAACAGGAGTACAGGGAGACACAGTGTAAGGCGAAGGTAGTTGTGTCAAAGGCCAAACAGAGGGCGTGTGATGACTTGTATGCTAGGTTGGACAGTAAGGAGGGAGAAAATGATTTATACAGGTTGGCACAGCAGCGAAATAGAGATGGGAAGGACGTGCAGCAAGTTCGAGTGATTAAGGACAGAGAGGAAAATGTATTGACTTATGACAGAAGTGTGCTGGGAAGATGGAAAGAGTACTTTGAAGAGCTGATGAATGATGAAAATGAGAGAGGAAAAAAAGAGAAGAGGTGACTGTTGAGGACCAGGAAGTAGCAAAGATTAGTTAGGGTGGAGTGAGGCGGGCATTGAAGAGGATGAAGAGTGTAAAGGCAGTTGTTGATTGGCTGTTCATGTAAAGATTCATGTAAAGTGACTCTGCTCAATTCAAATGGCAGCGTGTTGTGTTTTTACAAAGGGAATGTCTGGTTAGAAAATTCCGAAAATGGTGTGAACTTTAACGAAAGAAGAGGAATCCAGAAATGGATAACGATGTTAAGAATAAGTTTAAATGGGAATGGCTAGAGAAGATTGTGAAATTTGAGGTAAAAATCGGCAAACAGACTCAGAACATATCGGATCCTCATTTTTCAGCCTGTCCATCACCATAGCAAACAAGAACGGGATCAGAGCTGACCCTTGATGCAGTCCCACCTCCACCTTGAAATCGTGTCACACCGACCGCACACCTCAGTCTTACGTCTCTCATACATGTCCTGCCCCACTCTAACATACTTCTCTTCCACTCCAGACTTTCTCATGCAATACCACAGTTCCTCTCTTGCCACCCTGTCATATGTTTTCTCCAGATCAACAAAGGCACAATGCAGCTCCATCTGTACTTCTCTACTAACATCCTCAAAGCAAACACTGCATCTATGGTGCTCTTTCTTGGCATTATACCAAACTGTTGTTCACAAATGCTGACCTCTGCCCTTAGTCTAGCTTCCACTATTCTTTCCCATAACTTTATCGTATGGCTCATCAACTTTACCCTTCTGGAATTGCCACAACTCTGCATGTCTTCCTCGTTTTTAAAAATGGTCACAATCACACTTCTCCATTAGTCCGGCATCTGCTCACTATCTAAGACCTTGTTGAATGTTCTTGTCAGAAAATCTACTGCTACCTCTCCTAGACACTTCCATACCTCCACCGGTATGTCATCAGGACCAACAGCCATTCCACTCTTCATCCTCTTCAATACCCTCCTCAATTCACCCTTACTACACTTAACCCTTAGCTTTGCTACTTCCTGGTCCTCAACAGTCACCTCTTCTACTCTTTTTCTCTCTCTCATTTTCCTTATTCATCAGCTCTTCAAAGTACTCTTTCCATCTTCCCAGCACACTTCTGTCATCAGTCAATACATTTCCCTCGTTGTCCTTTATCACTCTAACTTGCTGCACGTCCTTCCCATCTCTATGTTTCACTGTGCCAACCTGTCTAAATCATTTTCTCTCTCCTTCCCGCCCAACCTAGCATGCAACTCATCATATGCCCTCTGTTTGGCCTTTGACACCACTACCTTCGTCTTACGCTGTATCTCCCTGTACTTCTCATTCCACCACCAAGTCTCCTTATCTCCTGTCTTTCTAGAGGACACACCAAGTACTCTCCTACCTGTCTCCTTGATCACATTGGCTGTAGTTGTCCAGTCATCTAGAAGCACTTCCTGAACACCCAAAGCCTGTTTCAACTCCTCCTTGAAGACAACCCGACACTCTTCCTTTTTCAGCTTCCACCATTTTGTCTTCTGCTCTGCCTTTGCCTTCTTCACCTTCCTCACCATCAGCGTCATCCTGCACACCACCATCCTATGCTGTTTGGCAACACGCTCACCCACTACGACTTTGCAGTCTCTGACTTCCTTCAAATTACATTGCCAACACAAGATGTAGTCTACCTGTGTGCTCCTACCTCCACTTTTATAAGTCACCCTATGCTCCTGTCTCTTCTGGATGAAAGTATTCACTACAGCCATTCACACCCTTTTTGCAAAATCTCTCAACATCTGTCCTTCTGTGTTCATTTTTTGGATACCAAGCCTGCCCATCACTTCCTCGTCCCCTCTGTTGCCTGCACCAACATGTCCATTGCAGTCTGCACCAATGACCACTCTTTCACCTCTGGGAGGTACTCTGCATCACTTCATCTAACTCACTCCCTTCTAGTTCACATCCTGCCTGTGGGACACAAGCACTAACAACATTGAACATCACGCCTTCAATTTCTAACTTGAGACTCATCACTCTGTCTGACACTCTTTTCACTTCTAGAACATTCCTGACAAACTCCTCCTTCAAGATGACTCCTACTCCATTTCTCTCCATGACTCCACACCATGATAAAACAGTTTAAACCCTGCTCCTAAGCTTTTAGCCTTGCTACCTTTCCACCTGGTCTCCTGAACACACAGTATGTCCACCTTCCTCCTCTGCATCATGTCAGCCAGCTCTCTAGCTTTTCCTGTTATAGTGCCAACATTCAAAGTCCCTACTCTCAGTCCGAGACTCATGCCTTTCCTCTTCTCTCTCTGCCTACGGTCACGCCTCCCGCCTCTCTTTCTTCGACCAACAGTAGTCCAATTTCCACCAGCACCCTGTTGGTTGACAGCACTGATGGCGGTCGTTGTTAACCTGGGTCTTGACCAATCCTATATGGAATTCATATTTTTGATTCGCATGATATATGTGGCTTTGGTTTTACGCCGGACACCTTTCCTGACGCAATCCTCTGCATTGATCCAGGCTTGGGACCGGCATGAGTATGAACACTGGCTTGTGCCCCCCCTGACGGTTGTATTATATATATCTTTATGTTTATGATATATCTTTCTATATATTCCATTTCTTTTTCTGTTTGTTCAATTTCATTTCACTTTCACTTTCGACCTCAGCCCTGTTCGTATCTCTGGATGGTTTTGATGGGAGACTTTGGGTTGGTTTAGGTTGTTTGCATAATTGGCTTTGGTTTTGTGGCATTTTTCTTAACTTTTCTCCCTATTCTTCCTTAATTTTCTAATTCGATGAATATTTATTTATTTATTTTTTTAAAACTGGGATGCACTCAAGCTGCATTAATTGAAGCGTGATGTACCGAGGGATCCCTGTGTGTGTGTGTGTACATAAAATGTAGTTATTTTTTTCGTTGTTTGATTCAGAATCTGATGTTATTTAATTGCACCAGGACTTTTGATGAGTGTAGAGTGGACATGTTTGCTTTTTTATTCGCTGGAAAAAGTATAAAAAAATTTCCTATTGCCGTCACAAAACAATCTGTGTACCTGAAGGATTAATGTCAGGCTGAGTAGAATAAACCCAGTATTTGTTTAAAAAAGTGAATTAAGGTCACAATCCTTCAAGCTTTTATCTCCAGACACACAAATACATTGGGAACATTACATATTCGATTCCAAATCAAAACATTAAGAAAAAAAAAAATCTCATTTGTTTTATTCCTTTTAGGAAATTGAAGAAAAGTGAATATTCGAATGTCAAAATATCAGTGTCTGTTTTCTTCTTTATAAGTCAAACATTCAGTGTATAAACTGAAAAATGGTTGAAGGTTTTTGTTTTCCTTTGAATCGCTGAACTAATATCTACTTGTATAAACCCTGTTTCTGAGACCTGCTGCACATCTGTGTTGTCCAACTACTGGCACATGTGAACAGATGTGATGTGATGGGATTGGGGTGAGATGTAATGAGATGGGATGGCATTGGATGTGATAAGAAAGGGATGTGATGTGATGAAATAGGGATGGAGTGTGATGGAATGTGATGAGAGGTTGTGTTGCAGTGATGTGGTATTTTTTTTACAGACCTGAAGTCCTAAAACACGAGATGAAGGTTTTCTTTGTGAAATATAACGACCCGATATATGTCAAACTTGAGAAACTGGACATAATGATCCGCCTGGCCTCCCAGGCCAACATCGCACAGGTGACACACACACACACACACACACTGTCGTAATAATCATAAGTAGAACATTAGGATACTTATGTTCTGTAATAATCTCTCCTGAGGTCAGTGTCCTCTTTTCCTTTTTCTTCCCGTGTTTCAGGTGCTGGCCGAGCTGAAGGAATACGCCACCGAGGTAGACGTGGACTTTGTCCGCAAAGCGGTTCGTGCCATTGGTCGCTGTGCCATCAAAGTGGAGGTGAGATCAGTGAAACGTTTTATTGTGTTTATTATTAAACATAATGAGACTTTGTGACAAGAGCTGAGACTCTGTTGAGTCAATCACATTACTTGGGTGTGAGAGCGTCTCACTTCTGTACTGTGGCGCCACAGTGTGGTTCAGCTTTCATGTGAGGGTCCTAAACGCCAGCCCCTTAATAACCTCAA
Organism: Plotosus lineatus; assembly: GCA_024760905.1. NCBI lineage: Eukaryota > Metazoa > Chordata > Actinopteri > Siluriformes > Plotosidae > Plotosus > Plotosus lineatus. The sequence goes on from CM045734.1 coordinate 61,921,030, forward strand.
CAACGTTCAGGCATGTAATGAATTATTTCTGTCTCTGGTGTGGTGTACATGGGGAGTGGGGTGCAGGATTGGCACGAGAGGGGCATGAGGGAGCAGGAAAGTGGGTGTTCGATGGGTATTTTGGAGGTTAGTGTATCGTGGCACTGGAAATAATGTTTCGTGATGAACACTGTGTCACAGCAATCGGCTGAGCGCTGCGTGAGCACCCTGCTGGATCTCATTCAGACTAAAGTCAACTATGTGGTGCAGGAGGCCATCGTTGTCATCAAGGATATTTTTCGCAAATATCCCAACAAGTATGTACACACACACACACACACACACACACAGGGATTGGTAATCACATGACTAAGTTATAACAGTTCCCTGCATACTCTAAACTCTAATCATCACTGTGTTTATATACACACACAGAATAATATATATATATATATATATATATATATATATATATATATATATATATATATATATATATATATATTTCTATATATATATATATAAAATTAAAAATGTTTTCATCTGATGGTAGATGTTCAACTCTGTAATGTTTCTCTTGTATCTCTAGTCAATTGTGTGTGTGTGTGTGTGTGTGTGTGTGTGTAGGTATGAGAGTGTGATTGCTACCCTTTGTGAGAACCTGGACTCTCTGGATGAACCGGAGGCAAGAGCAGCGATGATCTGGATCGTGGGAGAATACGCCGAGAGGATTGACAACGCAGATGAGCTGCTTGAGAGCTTTGTGGAAGGGTTTCATGATGAGAGCACACAGGTCACACACACACACACACACACACACACACACACACACACACACACACACACACACACACACCTGCTTCAGACAACCGAGTAGTGTATGAGAAAGTGTGTGTGTGTGTGCGAAACAGGTGCAGCTGCAGCTCCTCACTGCCATTGTTAAACTGTTCCTTAAGAAACCCACCGAGACCCAGGAGCTCGTCCAACAAGTACTCAGTCTGGCCACACAGGTACACTCACACAACCTCTCTCTCTCTCTCTCTCTCTCTCTCTCTCACACACACACTTCCAAACCTTGGCTTTTGAAATAAATTAGTACATGGATTTAAGGTCACACAAGTGTCCACTAATCACAGTTTGAGTTCAACACCACACACGAAGATCTGAAGGGGAGAAACATTGTTACTTTTCAATAAACAAAGGTCTGCAGTTTGAACACACGATCATGGAGTAACAGAGTCCACAGTCTTCCAGCTTTCCTTAGAGTTTTTCCTTGTCTGAAAAGTGATCGTTAATCCTTGCTCCAGGATCCTAGATTGGATTTTCTGTGTTTCCCGGAGAGTCCAGACTTTGAATCGCTTCGATTCCTTAAGGACAACAGGGAGATCAGTACGGATACTAATCCTGTGAGCCCATAGGTAGAATCTTCCCTCGCGGGCGACGTTGATGATGTGCTCCCTATCGGCCATTTTGACGAATTTTATTATGATGGGTTTTGGTATATTGGGGCGGAAATTAGCTGGATCGGTACTTTTTCATGGTAGTCGGTGGATGGTGACACAGTATTTTTTCTTGCTCTTTCACACTGAGGGAAGTACTGTACAAAGTTCCATAAGCGCAGACCAGGGGTCTTCACTATCGAGAATACGTGTAAGTTACACTTTGGAAAATAAAGCTCTTAAGTCACTTGTTGCCACACCTCTTTTCCATTGCAGCTATCTCCTCTCTCACCTTTTGTATTTCAGGTTTATTGTCCGCTATCAGCTTGGCATTATGCAGGACGGAGATTAAAATATCATTGGTCTTGTTCTGCAAGTTCTTAATTTCATCTTTCATTGTTTGCATTTTACTCACCAGTTCAGCAGTTTGAACTTTGAGGGCTTGTAGTATGAACTCTTTGAGTTCATCTAGAACTGGGTTAGCCGGTACAGGAATCTTCGCCGGCGTGGTCGGCATGTTCATCGGCTCAGGTGTTTGTCATCGCTGGTTTTAGCTCGGGTTTGAATGTAGTCATCCAAACTTGCAGTGGCAGATGTGGAGGGTTAATTTGTCATTTATTTCCTGCTGTACTTTATTATTTAGTTAAAAACATTCTTTTGGAAAACCTTTTCACTGCTACTTTTATTTTACATGACATATTAACCCTGTCTGTGCCCCATACTGAACCTTGAAATGCCAGCCATTTTTCTGCATAACCAAGATGTATTTTATATATTTGTTTTAGATTCCTAAGTATTGGATTTACATGAGTAAACTATATATGTTATGAGTAGCTCTTCTATTGTCTGTTTGTCTTCCTTTCGGTTTTTTTCCCTTTTACTCGGGAGTCGCCACAGCGGATCATCTGATTCGCACATTTGATTTGGCAGAGCTTTTTTTATGATGAGTAGCTCTTGTATTGTCCTTTTCAAAAACATTTTTTTTTCGGGCAAAAAGGGCAACTTCTGGTCACATGACCAGAAATCTAAGATGGCCACCATGTTATGGATCACTCAAACTTAGCTAACCAGGTGACTCTAGTATTATTCATTATTTGATAATGATTTTGTGATAACAGGATTGTTGCTCAATGTAAGAGGACCTGAAAAAGGAAAACAGAATTGAAATATATGTATTTGTCACTTACTCAGGTCCAAATGAGTCAACATATATCCACCTATGAAAAAATTGAACTTTTGCCAAATTTATATACTGATATAAGTTTATACAGAATTATGGAATATTTAAAATAATAAAACTTAACAGTACATATTATATATTAGTTAGGGTATTCATTAAGTTTAAGAGTAGAAGGAGGATATTGATAAGTAGGGGTGGAATTTGTTTGAGGCAAGATTGGGGAGGGTGCGGGAGGGGTGTCCCCTCCTGCTTTACTTTGCTTTACTTTCATGGGAGAGTGAGAACATGAGGAGATGACATCGACAGTTCCAAGAACGGCAGGATTCCGGAATGCCAGGTATGAGTGCGTGCATGAGTGAGGGAGGGAGGGAGACATGTAAAAGAATCATTTTTTTAAATACTAAATAACAGAAGAATACTATTAAAATCCACATGAAGAAAATTTATACTTGCAAATAAAATGCTGAGGCTCCACACCATGGGTGTCAACTGGAGGTCCGTGGGCCAAAGCTGGGCCTCACACTTATTTTACATGCCCCTTAAAGAGCTATTAAAGTATAGGATTAGCGTACACTCTTCACAACAATTGCTCCCTGAAACGTAATTCATCATCCAGCTACTAGGGGGGTTTATTTCAAGAAATGGTTCACCTTGCAAATAATATGGCCACACAGATTTCATGGTTGCCCTTTTGGAACAGATGTACAGTGATTATTCAGCCCAAGGTGACCATGAGGTTTCGGGATGTGGCCCTCAGTGAAAATGAGTTTGAAATTCTTGCTGTCCACAATGCAGTGACACAGGTCCCCTGATGGATACAACATCAACTGTGGCATTGGCATCACTTCTGCACCACTTTTCAAAGGACTTTTCACATTGGAGGTTTAAAATCACAACTGTGCATTCTGTGCAGCTTATGTAATGTATGTTAATTTTTTTTATTGGGGCTGGGTTTAATTCTACTTCCAATAAGTTATTAAAAGAAGGTGAGGTAGCTATCGCTGAGAAATTCCACAGAAACTGGATACAGATATAATATTTTACTGGTAATATATGACAAGGAAACCCAAGAAAAATAATTTCAATGGTTACTTTTTCCATTTTAAAGTGTAATAAATAAAGTGCAATAAAGTATTATTATTATTAATCATAATAATAATAATAATGGTGACTCTGCCTGCTCCATGTAACCATGATATGGTGGGAGTGTCCCTCATTTTAGTTTACGTTTTCGCTACATACATAAATCCCATGAGTGGACCAATCAGATCACACCATCACTGTGAAGTTACTATTCATGCATATTCAGGTTTTATTAAAGATAAGTAGAGTATCAGATGAGGAGATAATGTCATTTAGGATCAGGTTAACTGAATTTTCTCATGTAATAAGTAGTGCATACATCTTGACCTCAGATGATTGCTATCATTATTAATTCTTCTTCTTCTTCTTTCGGCTGTTCCCTTCAGGGATCGCCACCGCGAATCATCTGCCTCCATCTCACCCTATCTTCTGCATCTTCTACTCTTACTCCAACTACCCTCATGTCCTCCTTCACCACATCCATAAATCTCTGACTTTGTCTCCAAAACGTCTTACATGTGCTGTCCCTCTGATGTATTCATTCCTGATCCTATCCATCCTCGTTACTCCCAAAGAGAACCTCAACATTTTCATCTCCACTAGCTCCAGCTCTGCCTCCTGTCTTGTCCTCAGGGCCACTGTTTCTAAACCATTCAACATCGTTGGCCTCATCACCGTCTTGTACACTTTTTCTTTCATTCTTGCCGATACCCTCCTATCACACATCACACCGGACACTTTTCTCCAACCATTCCAAACTGCCTGCACAAGCTTCTTCACCTCTTTTCCACACTCTCCATTGCTCTGGATTGTTGAGCCTAAGTACTTAAAATCCTCCATCTTTTTTATCTGTGCTCTCTGTAACCTCAAAGTTCCTCCTGGGTCCTTCTCATTCACCACATCCATAAATCTCCTCTTTGGTCTTCCTCGAGGCCTTCTGCCTGGTGGCTCCAACCTCAGCATCCTACTGCCAATATACTCACTATCCCTCCTCTGTACATATCCAAACCAGCTCAATCTAGCCTCTCTGACTTTGTTTCCAAAACCTCTAACATGTGCTGTCCCTCTGATATACTCATTCCTGATGCCAAATCAAATATGAGAATCATTAACATGACTTCCATGAAGATGGAGGCAGATGATTCGCTGTGGTGACCCTTGAAAGGGAACAGCCGAAAGGAAAAGAAGATACAACTTCATTGTCATTAACATAGGAGTAATATACAGATGGCGTAAGGTCCAGCCTCTCACAAGATGGGTTGTTCCAGAGCTCAAACTATGCGTTGAGGTGAGCCCGACTATATCCTCTCGGTATCTCTCAATCTCGCGCACCAGCTCAGGCTCCTTCCTCGCCAGAGAGGTGACATTCCATGTCTTAAGAGAGTCAGTGTCAGTAGCCGAGAATCGGTTCGACAGAACTCATGCCTTTGGCTGCCACCCAACGTACATCACACCCGATCCCGATAGCCCCTCCCACAATTGGTGGGTCAATGGGAGGACGGACCCATATCTCCTTTTCAGGCTGGGCCCGGTCGGGCTCCATGGGCAGAATCCCGACCACCAGACGCTCGCCTTCGAGCCCCTCCACCAGGCCTGGCTCCGGGAGGAGGGACCCCCGGTGACCTGCGTCCGGTCAAGGGAAACTGTGTTCTTGAGGAACAATGTGGTTTTCGTCCTGGCCGGAGCATTTTTGACCAACTATATACGCTCCACAGGATCTTAGAGAGGGCATGGAAGTTTGTCCAATCTGTCCACGTGTGTTTTGTGAATTTGGAGAAGGCTTTTTCGACTGTGTCTCTTGGGCTATCTTGTGAGGCATGCTCTGGGAGTACGGCGTTTCGGGCCCGTTGCTACGGGCCATTCGGTCGCTGTATCACCGGAGTCATAGTTTGGTACGTATTGGTAACAACAGGTTGAATTCGTCTCCAGTGAGCAATGGAGTCTGCCAAGGTTGTCCTTTGTCACCAATTCTGTTCATAATTTTTATGGACAGCATTTCCAGGTGCAGCCGAGGGGTTCTGGTTTGGTGGCCATGGGAGCTCGCCTCTGCTTTTTGCAGATGACGTTGTCCTTTTGGCTTCTTCAGGCTGGGACCTCCAGCTCTCATTGGAGCGATTCGCAGTTGAGTGTTAAACGGCTGGGATGAAAATCAGTACCTAAAAGTCCAAGTTTGCAGCATTTTTCTTAACTTTTCCCCCTGTCTGTCTTCCTTTCGGCTTTTTCCCTTTTACTCGGGAGTCGCCACAGCAAATCATCTGATTCGCACGTTTGATTTGGCAGAGGTTTTTACGTCGGATGCCCTTCCTGTCACAACCCTTTTAGCAAGGGACAGAAACACACTGACGACTTTGCAGCTCCTCTTTATGAAAGTCAGCAATGGTTCTTTTACATCAACCTCTCACCATAGACAGTGACAGACATGGCCCGCCTTTGATAACCCAGTTAGTTGCACTGGGGGGGGACAGTGACAACCTTGTGGAGAGTGGGACTCGAACCCCCAACCTTAGGATCAGCGATCCAGCGCCCTATACCACTGGACCACCACTGCCCCTTAACTTTTCCCCCTATTCTTCCTTAATTTCCTTATTTTTTAATTCGATGAATATTTATTTATTTATTTATTTAAAAACTGCGATGCACTGAAGCTGCATTAATTGAAGCGTGATGATGTGAGGGATCTGTGTGTGTGTGTGTGTGTGTGTGTGATATATATGATGTGTGTGTGTACATAAAATGTAGTTATTTTTTAAGTCTTTTGATTCAGAATCTGATGTTTTATATCAATATATGTACAGTGAGTCGTCGACTTATGACCCATACGAGTTACGACTGATCGACTTTATGACCGCAAAAGTGGTGAAGCATGATTCATGGCAGTGCAGTGCGAGTGTTGCATACGATGGTTGTTTGTGCTGCCGGCAGCGCCAGCATCTTTAAAGACCAAGCAGGAGATGATGCAGCTTCACTTTCTAACTGCTCAGAGCAAATCTATTCATCTACTTTCAATGCCACGTCACTGTGGCGCGAAGCTGAGAGCCAATCCTTTCTGTGTGGGCGGGTCCGATACCTTGAAACTCTAATTTTATTGGACTCACACGCTGCAGTGTTTATGTGACGGGAAGCGCATCCCAAGTTTAGGCAATCAGCTGCTCTGCGGGTTGAAGTTTTTCCATGTCTGTCCGTTTGTGTTTGCTTGCCAGCTGTGCTTGGCTTCGTGGAAATGAGCCGATCAAAACAAGGGAACTTTATCTCTTTACCCAAACAACACGTGCAGTCTGTGGCTGTTGTTATAATCCAATAAAATTGGAGTTTGAAGCTATGGGACCCGCCCACACAGTAGAGTACAGAAAGGATTGGCTTTTAACTGCGTGTCACAGTGACGTGGAATTGAAAATAGATGTATAGATTTAAATGCGCGAGATTTGTTCATCTGTTTTTGTTTGGCGTGAGTGTATTTGGATGGAAAGTCGACATACGACCAGATCGAGTTACGACCGGTCTGCCAGAACCAAATGCGGTTGCAAGTCGACAACTCACTGTGTGTGTGTGTATGTATGTATATGTATATATATATATATATATATATATATATACACACACACACACACACACACACACACACACAGTCACACACACAGTTGGTCCCCAACTTACGAAGACCCCCGTGTACAAAATCCCCGGGTTACGATAAAACATTTTCTTGAGTTTCCATCCCAGAGATACGAATTAACCCCCTCTAACGAAAAGAAATTCAAACGCGCCAGTTGCTCTCTCATTGGCTGTCTCTCAACATCCCGCCCCGCTGGCCTCCCAGATGGAGACCGAAGGAAGCTTCACTCGTTAGTTTTAAGTTTAGTTTTTTAAGTTGTTTTAATTCAGTAAATGTTTAATAAATGTGGGTGCATTTGAGCTCATCTGGAATTCCGATCCCTCAAGGAATCAAATTAAAGTTGAGTTTGTCAAGCAGGGAATGTGCTTTGAATTCACATCTTGTGGGCGTGGCTCGCAGCATGCGCGTGAGAGAGAGAGAGAGAGAGAGAGAGAGAAGGAATAACGCTTTTGTTTTTAGTTTTTTTTAATTGTTTAATTCAGTAAATGTTTAATAAATGTGGGTGCATTTGAGCTTATCTGGAATTCCGATCCCTCAAGGAATCAAATTAAAATTGAGTTTGTCAAGCAGGGAGTGCGCTTTGAATTCCACATCTTGTGGGCATGGCCCGCAGCGCGCACGCGAGAGAGGTGTGTGTGTGTGTGTGTGTTAATAAAAAATGTTTAATAATGGTTTAATTAATAAATGTTAATGAAATGGTTTAATATGTTAACAAAATGTTTAAATGGTTGAATAAATAATTTTCTTTTACTTTTAACACATTTCATACAAAATTGGTGTACTTTTATCATTTTTAAAGGGTTTATGGGGTTTATCCAGTCCAAAGACTGGAGCCTTAATTAGGCGTTTAATATGTAAGATGCGATCCCTACTTACGAAATCCCCGCGTTACGAAAAGGGCTCTGGAATGGATTAATTTCGTAAGTTGGGGGCCGTCTCTGTGTGTGTGTGTGTGTGTGTGTGTGTGTGTGTGTGTGTGTATATATATATATATATATATATATATATATATATATAAATAATATACATAAATCGTATAATACAACACACATCGCTCAGTGTACCTCTCTATGTGCGCCATCTCAGGACTCGGATAACCCGGACCTGCGTGACCGCGGATATATTTATTGGCGTCTGCTGTCCACTGACCCCGTGGCAGCGAAGGAGGTGGTGTTGGCAGAGAAGCCTCTGATCTCAGAGGAGACAGATCTGATTGAGCCCACGCTGTTGGATGAGCTCATCTGCCACATTGGTACACTGGCCTCTGTCTACCACAAGCCACCCAGTGCCTTTGTGGAAGGCAGCAGAGGGGTGCAGCACAAACGCCTTCCAGCTCGCAGCGGCTCGTGAGTCTCGTACACACACAATAACACACATACACACAGAGTCGTGTAGTTAAATATATAAGAACAAAAATAAAAAATGTGAAACATCACCAATTCCCCCCACTCTCTCTCTCTCTCTCTCTCTCTCTCTCTCTCTCTCTCTCTCTCTCCCTCTCTCCCTCTCAGTGGTGAGAATCTTGAAAGCCCAGATGTCAGCCAGTCAGTGGGAGGCGTTACTGAAGCTCCACCTGCTGTCATTCCGTTGTCCCAGGGTGATCTCCTGGGTGATCTGCTTAATCTGGACCTGGCTCCACCTACCACGACCATGCCCTCTGTGCCTCCTGCAATGCAGATGGGAGCTGTGGACCTTCTGGGCGGAGGGCTGGACAGTCTGGTAGGTCACATGACTCCTTCCAGCCTAAATACAAGCATTTATCAATGCAACTGTTGAGATGTTATGATCGAAACCTCCCTGTTTTCAACCACTGCCCCCAAAATTACCGCTGTTAGCACTGGCACATAGAACTAGTTAGAGACTTGGGTTCCATTACTTACCTTTGTTCTCATAGCGTGACTGTGTTCATTTTCAAAGCACTTCCTCATTCGGGTGTGTGTGGGTGTGCCTGTTTCTTCCTTCTCTTGTCCTCGCTCTTGTCCTGCTGTTTGACTTTGTCTTTTTTCTTCTGCCTTTTTTTTAAATCTTTGCTCTGTCTGCAGATGGGAGATGAAACAGAAACGGTAAAGGATTACAGAGAGAAAATACACACAGAGGTTTTGTCCTGTTTTTCTGATTTCATACACAGCCACACCACAAGAGTTCAGAAAACGGGTGTATTTTTATTCAGCCATGAAACAGGTGGTTTTATGGTGTGTGTTCTACAGCACTCTGTGTGGACACGGATCTAGATCCCTGAAGCAGGAGAAACATTTCATTGCTCTATTAAACACAATGAATCTGCTATTTTACTCTCAAGGAACAAAAAACTTGATTTGTTTATCATTTCCAGGGAAAAGAAAATCAAATAATAGAAAAAACACACAGAGTCTCTGATTTTTACTGCTATTATTTTTATTACTACTATATTTTAATCATATTAGAATTTTTGCTAAATAGACCCATTTCATTCAAGCTTTGCATTTCTCTGCACTCATTCTTTGATGCCTCCCTTTCTTATCGCACCCCTTTTCTCTCATTCTTTTTCTGGCATCCTCTCTCGGTCTCTTTCCTTTCTCTCTCTTCTCCATCTCATTCATTAACTCTTTTCCATTCTACTTTCCATCTGTCTGTTTCTATCACTGTATTGATGTGTTTTCCCTCCATCAGTCAAGCTTGCAATTCAGGGTGGAGGTGCAGTCTCTCATTCTACGCTGCAGTTACGGCGTGGTGTGTGTGTTGGTGTGTGTTGGGTGTTTTTAGATGTTAAGATGTTAAATATTAAGTTGAGTGAGCAGTGGTGTTGCTCCACTTTGATGTTTCCTGAAAAGCCCCTAATCCCCCAGCAGTGTTAATCATGTTTGATTGGCCATCACATCAGTGTCATTGTTCAATAAAGAAAATAAGATTGATTGCTGGAGTAACGCACAACCATAACACGACCTGAGCTGTTACCATAGAAAAGGTTATTCAGTTGTGAGGTCGTTGTCTATGAGTTGTGGTCGTATACCGCGTTATTCTCAGAGTGCCCTGTTACACCTTCCACAACCCCTCCATCCCTGTAAACCGTTTGCTCAGTCATGGCCATGATGTCATTTCACTGCTTCCTGCTTTACCACACTGTGCACTACAACCCTGAGCTGCTGTCTAACCCTGTCTCTGTTTTACCTCCAGCTAACCGGTGACCTCGGTGGGAGTGCTGCAGTAAGTTCCTACATCCTTCTTATCCAAATACTTTGCACTGTTGTAATTAATAAGGCGAGATGATATATGTAGTCAGACTGTGACTCAAATAACCACAATCTAATGCTAGTGAACAAACCTTCATGAATTGAAAGCATTGAAGACGTTCCTCATTAGAATAGTCATGAGTATTTGGGCCCGTGGTGTGGTGGTTAGGGTGCCAGGCTCATGATCGAGAGGTGGTGAGTTTGAATCCCTTTTTAAACTTCCACTGTGTTGAGCCCTGGGAAAGGTTTCAACCACAAGTGTCCCCGGGAGTATAAATGGGTACCAGCATAAATACTGAGTGGAGTAGCGTCTCATCCAGGAAAACCCGGGGTACACTCCTAACAGACTTTACCTTGTTTATGTACTGTGCTGTTTAATCCCGAGCTTATAAAGATGCCCGTAAGTTGTTTCTTAGACTTTTAGAACAGTTCAAAATGGATTATCAGCTTTTATTTTATTGCTGAATGATGTTTATGATGACTCAAGAAAGTAAATGGGTTTTGGTGGATTTGTAACTCTCTCTCTCTCTCTCTCTCTCTCTCTCTCTCTCTCTCGCTCTCTCTCTCTCTCTCTGTGTGTGTGTGTGTTCACAGATGGACATGGGTCTCAGCAGTGCTTCTGTGGGAATGCCAGTGGGACTAGGTGGTACACCGGCTGTAGGTGGAGGTTTGGGTGACCTGTTTGATCTTGGTGGGGGTGTAGGCATGGCAACCGGAACCTATGTACCACCCAAAGCAGTGAGTCTATTACTGGGTTGTGTGTGTGTGTGTGTGTGTGTGTGTGTGTGGGTGTGCGCGCGCACATATGCGCTATAAAAAGTGTGACATGTTTCACACCAATCCAAATTTTATGTCTGTTAAACTTCAGTATAGCCAGGTCTAGTTAGCGAGAAACAAAAACTAACGGAGAAAGTGAAATAAGAACATTAACCTAACAAGTGAAATAAAAAAGATGAGAGAATGCTAACCTAATAAAATCAACGCTAATCTGGCGAGTGACGGAAAGAAGCGAACCTAGCTAGCAAAAGACAAAACTAACCCGGCGAGAGGGAAAGAAGAAACCCGGCTGAGAAATTAAGACAAACACTAACGTACTAAGTTAGGGAGGCGAGCTAGCCTCGCGAGTGAGTCAGGAAGGAGCGCTAAGCTAGTGAGTGGGTGAGCGCTAATCTAATGAGCACTAACCTGAGGAGCGGGGGAGCGCTGGACCGGGGAGGGTGGAGCGCTGACATGGCGGCGAGGAAAGTGAATCTTCTAGGTTGAGTTATTGCTACAGATTTCAGTGCATTTTTATTCTCCATCTTATGGTCCACATCTTTCTGGCTCGGTGGCTGTGCAGGTGTGGCTGCCGGCAATGAAAGCTAAAGGGTTGGAGATCTCGGGAACGTTTGCTCGGCGTGGTGGTGCCATCCACATGGACCTCTCTCTCACTAACAAGGCCATGAGCGTGATGAGTGACTTCGCCATCCAATTTAACAAGAACAGGTGACACTCTTGCCCTCTCAGCTATAGTTGTTTTCCGCATGTTCCTCAGGTTCCTTCTGTTAATTGTTTTTAGAGATGATGCATCCAGAAGACTGTGGATAGCTCTTTGCTTTGTGTAAACCCAGCAATGAGCAGCAGTCAGAGTGAATAAAGTAGAATGACCTCACGCATTGGTCTTCACTATTCCTGCCAAACTGATGGGTGGTGCTTGGCCAAGACTAAATTCTGATGAGGGTCAGCAGCTGATGAGGGGGGGAGGGATTGTTTTTCCTAAAGAAAGGTGTGATTAAAGGATCTGAGCCACAATTAAATCATAATGAAATATAGTCAGTGAATAATACTGATGAATGTGGAATTAAACACTGCTGTGTGTGCGTGTGCGTGTGTGCGTGCGTGCGTGCAGTTTTGGGTTATCCCCCGCTGGTCCTTTGCAGGTCCTGACCCCCCTCAACCCCAATCAGACAGTGGATGTGAGTCTCCCTCTCAGTACTAATGGCCCTGTCATGAAGATGGAACCTCTCAACAACCTCCAGGTAATGTTCCACTCTC
>CM045734.1:61938563-61966063 GCA_024760905.1 Plotosus lineatus
ATATAAATATCTGCATGTTTATAGGACTGTTATAAACGGTTTTCCCTCTCAAACCACGATCAGCGCATTATTGTGTTCTGTACGTTCAACATGTCTGTGTTTATTCTGAAATATAAGTCCCCTCTCCTGGGATCGCTGCCTTGACGAGTTCCTGCAGCAGTGTTCTTGAGCTTAAAGGGCTAAAGGTGATGTTTACTGCACCCTGATTCTCCGCTATTGGATTTAGAGGGAGACACTCTGCTCTTATGCTGGATGAAGTTCTGGTGTTCATGGTGTATGGAAATTCTCATGGCTCTGAACTTTGAATAACTCCACCATCATTTTACATTGCTGTACTCATGAACCATCTGACCACCTGCTTTCCGTGAAGAGTTGATGTCACACAAGCCTGGTGATTTTCATCATGGTCTGATATCCAATATGGTTGCTGCAGCTGCCTTCTTGAATTTGCATGCCGTGCAACTCGAAAATGATGTCGCTGATCATCACAGTTTTTGGTGTACCAGGCAAATACCGTTTATAATATGGCTGATTGGCTGCAGGATATCGCCCCAATATATTATCATTCATTCATTCTGAGCCACCTGCAGGGATCTGAGTGCCCATCTTGGCTGACTCTCGACGAAGGCAAAGCCAATTAGCCTATATTTTTGGACTGGAGGATGAAACCGGAGTACCCAGAGGAAACCAATACCAAGTGGGGGTGGGGGGTTTGTGCATGCAAACTCCAAAGAGAAACACCCTGAACTGGGAATCGGCCCGCTTGCCATGAGCCGGATGTGTTCGTGTGTGTGTGTATGTGTATATATATGTACATACACAAATATATATATATATATATATATACACACACACACATACAGGTATACCTTGGCTTACATTGTCAATTGGTTCCAAGAGAAACGATGTGAGTCCAAAATGACTTAAATTGAATTAGGTTGTCTCGAGGCTAGCCTAGGCTAGGCTATGCCAAATTGACTTGTATGATTATTATATATAACTATAAGGGGTGGATATTGCTTAGATTTTATGTATTGCGATATATTGTGTTTTCTAGCATGTACTTAGATATGTATTGCGATATATTGCAAAAAGAATTTTTAATTAAAAATGAGCCTGTTCTTGACAGTATTTATTCTTTATTTCAAAAAGAGAAATCAACAACATTAAAAAACATTGTTTTGTCTCTTGGTACATCCTTGGGACGATTGTTTCAGAAAACATCTTCCTATCAGGGTTGGTCTACCCTCAACCCAGAGTTGAGACTAAATGTCTGATTTCTGGAGAGTTTACGATAGAGAAAGGATGTAAATCCTTAATGATGAATCTTTCAGTTTTGTCAGTAATTTCTTGTGCACGTGGTGAACTTGTCTTGTAACTTCCTCCAAACCAGCCGGTGAGGTCAAATGTTTTTGTTGAGGACACGCTCTCACTTTGTCTAAACGACAGATTCAGTTTCAGTAGTTTCAGTTTGTGACACGCATGTGGTCTGACAAAAAAGTTTCATGTGGTGTTGCTGCATGTGAACGATCAGATCCGATGTTCCCCCTGAAAATTTGATGTCACCTTTGCATGTTTTGCACACAGCATTTGCTTTATCAATGGTTCCAACCACTTCTATAGTGATAAAAAAAAGGGTATACTATGAGGCTGCTTCGGCACCCAAACCAGACCATAGGCCCAAGGTGCATAGAGTGCAGGGGGAGGGTGTGGGGAATGGTCCCCCCCTCCCACAGGGACATTTTTAAAACTTTCAATGCTGTACATACCATTTGGCGACCATTTGCATCATGTAATATGAAAAATATTGTCGAGAAACTGTCCATAAAATTTATCCTACCGTATACATGAAGTTGTTTCCATGTGTCTGAGAGCAACAGTTTTATATACTGAGCCCAAAATAAAAATCTAAAATGTAAAGAGACAGAAGATAATTTGAAATAGTAACAGCTTTATTTACATTATGCACAAAGATTCAAGATATAATATTATTATAAAATAACAGACGTGTAGCTTTACAACACCACATCATGCATACATGGTCCAAGCCAAACTTGAACTTTCAAGTCTGCACTTAACTGGCTGTACAAGTACCTTCTGATGTCCTCATAAACCTGGAACATACACAATGTGCTATTAGTAAAAATAACATTAAATAAAGTAGGACAACTACAAGATGTACAGTGGTATGAAAAAGTATCTGAACCTTTTGGAATTTCTCACATTTCTGCATAAAATCACCATCAAATGTGATCTGATCTTTGTCAAAATCACATAGATGAAAAAACAGTGTCTGCTTTAACTAAAACCACCCAAACATTTATAGGTTTTCATATTTTAATGAGGATAGCATGCAAACAATGACAGAAGGGGGAGGAATAAGTAACTGAACCATCACATTTAATATTTTTGACACCACCCCCGCCCCCTTTGGCAGCAATAACTTCAACCGTACGCTTCCTGTAGCTGCAGAGCACTCTGGCATATCCATCAGGACTAATCTTGGCCCATTCTTCTTGACAAAATTGCTGTAGTTCAGACAAGATTCCTGGGATGTCTGGCATGAATCGCTGTCTTGAGGGCATGCCACAGCATCTCAATGGGGTTTTTATATATATATATATATATATATATATATATATATATATATATATATATATAAATAAAACTAAACTGGGAAGGAAGGGCACGTCTAGTCTGTCGTTTGTAAACAAAGGACGCAGTGTCATTACGTCAGCGTACTACATCGGTACGTCTAAAGTCAAAATTCAAAAAAACATAAAACGGATTAACGTAAGTTGGGAAGCTGTGTGTGTGTGTGTGTGTGTGTGTGTGTATATATATATATGTATGTATATATATATATATGTATGTATATATATATATATATATATATATATATATATATATATATATATATATATATATATATATGTATATATATATATATATATATATATGTATATATGTATATATATGTATGTATATATATATATATATATATGTATATATGTATATATATATGTATATATATATATATGTATGTATATATATGTATGTATATATATATATATATATATGTATATATGTATGTATGTATGTATGTGTATATATATATATATATGTGGAGAGTGGGACTCGAACCACCAACCTTTATATATATATATATATATATATATATATATATATAAAAAGTTATATAGTGTGTTACCCTTGTTTTAAGACGTTGTCTCTGTGATCTTTGTGTTTACACTGTTTTTGCGGACTTTTGTAGCCCTAAGCAAATATGGTTGGTCAGAAGCGTAAGCCTACGGGCATGGGTGCAAGTCTCACACAGATGAATTAACTATCTGCTTGGATGGGCGTGATCTACCATGCATACTCAGTTAAGCAAAGAGAGTTGTAAAATGAATGAAAACCCAAATCCAGAAAAGAAAGAGAACTCTCCACTCTGCTGGTGATTCACATCAGTGCAGGCTGAGTACTAAACAAGTATTCAACGGCGCCCTTGCTCACTTGAAAGACCGGAAGGCCGGATAACTGCATCTTCTTCTCTTACACCAACTGCCTTCATGTCCTCCTTCACCACATCCATGAATAGTCTCTTTGGTCTTCCTCTAGGCCTTCTGCCTGGTAGTTCCAACCTCAGCATCCTACTACCAATATACTCACTATCCCTCCTCTATACATGTCCAAACCATCTCAATATCAACATTTTCTTCTCTGCTACCTCAAGCTCTGCCTCCAACCTGCCTGCACACGCTTCTTCACCTCTCTTCCACACTCTCCATTGCTCTGGATTGTTGAGCCTAAGTACTTAAAATCCTCCACCTTCCTTATCGCTGCTCCCTGTAACCTGACCGTTCCTGTTGGGTCCTTGTCATTCATACACATGTATTCTGTTTTACTGAGGCTCACCTTCATTCCCCTCCTTTCCAGGGCAGACCTCCACCTCTCTAGATTTTCCTGCATTGTTCTCTGCTTTCACTGCAGATCACAATGTCATCCGCAAACATCATAATCCATGGAGATTCTTGTCTAAGATAAGATAAGATAAGATGCAGCTTTATTAATCTCACAATGGAGAAATTCACTGTTACAGGCTCTTGAGGTACTATCAGTAGGGGGTGCAAAAATAGATACAAGTACAAACATACACACATACATATATATTATATAAGTAAATAAATAAATAGATACATAAATAGTATAAATTACTAAACAATAAAAGAAAAGAATGGAGCAACTTTATAGATTGGCCTATATTAAAGTGTATATGTATCTGAGGGCAGAGTAGATGGGTTGATATGGTTCACAGTCAGTGGGGTAGATGTGGTTGATTAAAGTGCACGGGGTTTTTATTGCACATAACCGGTATTTTCACAGACAGTTACAAAGTGGCGTTGTACAGTCTGACAGCGGTGGGAATGAACGACCTGCGGTAGCGCTCCTTCCTGCACTGAGGATGTCTCAGTCATCCACTGAAGGAGCTGCTCAGCTCCTCTACAGTCTGGTGCAGTGGGTGAGAGCTGTTGAACAGGATGGATGTGAGCTTTGCTACCATCCTCCTCTCACTCACCTCCTCCACAGAGTCCAGTGGGCAGCCGAGGACAGAGCTGGCCCTCCTGACCAGCTTGTTCAGTCTCTTCCTGTCCCGCTCTGTGCTGCCCGGGGCCCAGCAGATGGCAGCGTAGAGGATTGCAGAGGCTACCACAGAGTCATAAAAAGTCATAACCTCGTGTGTCAGCCTGTCCATCACCATAGCAAACAAGAAGGGGCTGAGAGCTGACCCTTGATGCAGTCCCACCTCCACCTTGAACTCTTGTGTCATACCGACAGCACACCTCACCACTGTCTTACATCTCTGATACATGTCTTGCACCACTCTGACATACTTCTCTGCCACTCCAGACCTCCTCATGCAATACCACAGTTTCTCTCTCGGCACCCTGTCATATGCTTTCTCCAGAGCAACAAAGGCACAATGCAGCTTCTTCTGACCTTCTCTGTACTTCTCTATTGACATCCTCAAGGCAAACATTGCATCTGTGGTGCTCCTTCTTGGCATGAAACCAAACTGTTGTTGACAAATGCTGACGTCTGCCCTTAGTCGAGCGTCCATTATTCTTTCCCATAACTTCATCATATGGCTCATCAACTTTATCCCTCTGTAGTTGCCACAACTTTGCACGTCTCCCTTGTTCTTAAAAATGGGCGCCATCACACTTCTCCATTCCTCTGGCATCCTCTCACTCTCCAAGACCTTGTTGAATGTTCTTGTCAGAAAATCTACTGCTACCTCTCCTAGACACCTCCATACCTCCACCGGTATGTCATCAGGACCAACTGCCTTTCCATTCTTCATCCTCTTCAATGCCTTTCTCACTTAACCCTTACTAATCTTTGCTGCTTTCTGGTCCTCAACAGTCACCTCTTCTCTTTTTTTTTTCTCTCTCTCTCATTTTCATCATTCATCACCTCTTCAAAGTACTCTTTTCATCTTCCCAGCACACTTCTGTCTTCAGTCAATACATTTCCCTCTCTGTCCTTAATCACGCTTCCACCACCAAGTCTCCTTCTCTCCTCTTCTTCCAGATGATACACCAAGTACTCTCCTACCTGTCTCCCTGATCACATTAGCTGTAGTTGTCCAGTCATCTGGAAGCACTTCCTGACCACTGAAAGCCTGTTTCAACTCCTCCTTGAAGACAACCCGACACTCTTCCTTTTTCAGCTTCCACCACTTTGTCTTCTGCTCTTCCTTTACCTTCTTCACCTTCCTCACCATCAGCGTCATCCTGCACACCACCATCCTATGCTGTTTGGCAACATTCTCACCAACTACTACTTTGCAGTCACTGACTTTCTTCAAATTACATCGCCTACACAAGATGTAGTCTACCTGTGTGCTCCTACTTCTGCTTTTAGAAGTCATCCTATGCTCCTGTCTCTTCTGGAAGAAAGTATTTACCACAGCCATTTCCATCCTTTTTGCCAAATCCACCAACATCTTGTCCTTCTGGGTTCCTGTCCTGGATACCAAACCTGCCCATCACTTACTTGTCCCCTCTGTTGCCTGCACCAACATGTCCATTGAAGTCTGCCCCAATGACCACTCTTTCACCTCTGGGGGTACTCTGCATCATTTCATCTAACTCACTCCAGAATCTCTCCTTCTCTTCTAGCTCACATCCTGCCTGTGGGGCATAAGCACCAACATTGAACATCACACCTTCAATTTCTAACTTGAGACTCATCACTCTGTCTGACACTCTTTTCACTTCTAGAACATTCCTGACCAACCCCTCCTTCAAGATGACCCCTACTCCATTTCTCTTCCCATCCATACCATGATAAAACAGTTTAAACCCTGCTCCGAAGCTTCTAGCCTTGCCACCTTTCCACCTGGTCTCCTAAACACACAGTATGTCCACCTTCCTCCTCTGCATCATGTCAGCCAGCTCTATATCTTTTCCTGTCATAGTTCCAACATTCAAAGTCCCTACTTTCAGTCCTAGACTTATGCCTTTCCACTTCTCTCTCTGCCTACGGACACGCCTCCCGCCTCTCCTTCTTCGACGTCTTCGACCAACAGTCGTACAATTTCCACCAGCACCCTGTTGGTTAACAGCACTGATGGCGGTCGTTGTTAACCCGGGCCTCGGCCGATCCGGTATGAAAATTTTTGTTCTGACTCGCATATTTTATTTGGCATTTGTTTTACACCGGATGTCGTTCCTGATGGAACCCTCTGCATTTATCTGGGCTTGGGACCGGCGTGAGGGAGAGACACTGGCTTGTGCCCCTCCCTCACGGCTGCATTAACTGCTCACCACAACAAAGGTTAAAATTCTTATCTTTATTGTTCCTATGCTTTTTTTTTCTTTTCTTTTTTTATGCATTGTCCTAATCTCAGCATTAGCAGCTGGGCCACCAGTCACTTGCTGGGACGCTGACGTTGAGCACTGAGGAAGGTGTTGACTTCACATTTGAATTTTTGCCTGTCATGTGTGGTCACAGTTTCTTCAGGGAGACTATTCCACAATCTTACTGCGGCTGGAAGAAAAGACCTCAGGTGGCTTGTTGTTGATGAGCGGGGGCATTCTAGTGTTGCTGAGTGCTGAGCACTAGACTCTCTGGTAACACGTCCTGCTGGTTTAGGCTGAGGGAGTAGGGCATTTAGTCGGGCAGGGGCTTCTTTGTGGTACATACGGTGGAGCAGTGTTAGTGCTCCCACATTTCTACGTTGTTCCAGAGGCTGAATTTGCATTGAATCCAGGTCACCTGGCTTAGATCCTATTATTTTGATAGCTCTTCTTTGTATGGTATCAAGCCATGATAATGATGTAGGAGAGGCACCCATCCAGACCGATGAGACATATTCCATTCTGGACCTCACCATACTCTTGTATATCATAGCTCTCTGGTCAGGATTCAGGTACCTGGACACTCTTCTTATGAGTCCCAAGCGACAGCCAGCATCTTTAGCCATCTTTTTCACGATGTGGGTCCATGTGAGGTCCTTGCCTATAGTAATTCCTAGTAACTCCACTTCATCCACCTCTGCTAGGATGGCGTCCATGAAATGGAGGTTGGGGTGGTTCCCTTCTGCATCTTTCAGTCGACTGACTGTGATGCTTGTACACTTTGCTGCTCCGAAGAGGACATTTCATTTAGTTGCCCATTTCTGGATTTCATGCAGGTCTTCATTTAGCTGCTGTGGCTCTGTGTTTCCTATCTTTAATGATGCTTCGAACTCAGGAGTCATCTGCATATATGATAGCTTTGTTCTTAATTATGTCAGTAAAATCAATGTAAATGATGAATCGTAATGGGCCCAGTATTGACCCCTGGGGTACGCCTACATTGATTTGCTTAGCACTTGAGGTAGTGCCGTTTAAGGTCACCTTAAATACTCTGTCAGCTAGGTTATCCTCTATCCATCTCAGCAGCGTGTTTTTTATACCAATGGCTTCTAGTTTTGCAATTAAGCCTTTATGCCAGCCACGATCAAAGGCCCTGCTTATGTCCAGGCAGATTAACCTACCTTCTTGCTGGTTGTCTCATGCATTCTGCAGGTTCTGTGCAACATATGTCAGTGCATCTACAGGTGAATAGCCAGCTCTGAAGCCGAATTGATTGTCTGATATTAGCTGGTGCTTGCATATGTATTTCCACAGTGCTCTGTTTGTAAGACTCTCCATCACTTCACTAATAATGCTCAGGAGAAAAAACAGGCCTATAGTGGTTACGGTCATGTTTATCCTTTTTTTGTAGCATGGTATGACATATGCAATTTTCCACTGCTTAGGCATATATTGCTTATCATAAAGCAGCTGAAAGAGTCGAGCTAAAGGCTTTGCCAGTTCTGGTGCTGCCTGTTTAAGGACTCTGGCAGGTATGGAGTCTGGACCAGTGGCTTTGTCTGTATTTAGCTTTATTAGTGCTTTCTTGACATGTTTTGGCCAGAACGACACCTTTTTGAAACTGGATTTAGGCATTTTGAATATAGTGGGCATTTATTTTTCATTATCCTTTTGTGGAATTGTAGATTTCTCTGCAAATATCTCAGCGAAACATTCCACTTTCTCTTCAGATCGTATGTATGTCTGGTTATTGAAGCTTAGCTGTTGGATATCACATTTACCACCTTGACCCATGAGTCGATTGGCAGTCCACCACCAGCATTTGCTTCCCTTCTTAAGACCTGTAGTCATTTTTTCTTTTAGACGATTCTTATAATCACTTCTTGCCTTGCGGGACACATAGGTGAAGCCGTTTCGGGCTTGATTGTATATCTTCTTCTTTTCCTTTCGGCTTTTCCCTTCAGGGGTCGCCACAGTGAATCATCTGCCTCCATCTCACCCTATCCTTTGCATCTTCTTCTCTTACACCAACGACCTTCATGTCCTCCTTCACCACATCCATGAATCGTCTCTTTGGTCTTCCTCAAGGCCTTCTGCCGGGTAGTTCCAGCCTCAGCATCCTATTACCAATATACTCACTGTCCCTCCTCTGTACATGTCCAAACCATCTCAATCTAGCCTCTCTGACTTTGTCTCCAAAACCTCTTACATGTGCTGTCCCTCTGATGGACTCATTCCTGATCCTATCCATCCTCGTTACTCCCAAAGAGAATCTCAACATTTTCATCTCTGCTACCTCCAGCTCTGCCTCCTGTCTTTTCCACAGGGCCACTGTTTCTAAACCATACAACATCGTTGGCCTCAACACCGTCTTGTACACTTTTCCTTTCATTCTTGCCGATACCTTCCTATCACACATCACACCGGACACTTTTCTCCATCCATTCCAACCTGCCTGCACGCGCTTCTTCACCGCTTTTCCACACCCTCCATTGCTCTGGATTGTTGAGCCTAAGTACTTAAAATCCTCCACCTTTCTTATCTCTGCTCCCTGTAACCTCATTGTTCCTCTTGGGTCCTTGTCATTCATGCACATGTATTCTTTCTTACTGAGGCTAATCTTCATTCCCCTCCTTTCCAGGGCATACCTCCACCTCTCTAGATTTTTCTGCACTTGTTCTCTGCTCTCACTACAGATCACAATGTCATTTGCAAACATCATAGTCCATGGGGAATCTTGTCTAACCTCGTCTGTCAGCCTGTCCATCACCATAGCAAACAAGAAGGGGCTGAGAGCTGACCCTTGATGCAGTCCCACCTCCACCTTGAACTCTTCTGTCACACCGGCAGCACACCTCACCACTGTCTTACATCTCTCATACATGTCCTGCACCACTCTAACATACTTCTCTGCCACTCCAGACTTCCTCATGCAATAGCACAGTTCCTCTCTCGGCACCCTGTCATATGCTTTCTCCAGAGCCACAAAGGCACAATGCAGCTCCGTCTGACCTTTTCTGTACTTCTCCATTAACATCCTCAAGGCAAACACTGCATCTGTGGTGCTCTTTCTTGGCATGAAACCAAACTTGTTCACAAATGCTGACCTCTGCCCTTAATCTAGCTTCCACTATTCTTTCCCATAACTTCAACGTATGGCTCATCAACTTTATCCCTCTGTAGTTGCCACAACTCTGCACGTCTCCCTTGTTCTTAAAAATGGGCACCAGCACACTTCTCCATTCCTCTGGCATCCTCTCACTCTCGAAGACCTTGTTGAATGTTCTTGTCAGAAAATCTACTGCTACCTCTCCTAGACACTTCCATACCTCCACTGTTATGTCATCAGGACCAACTGCCTTTCCATTCTTCATCCTCTTCAATGCCCTCGTCACTTCACCCTTACTAATCTTTGCTACTTCCTGGTCCTCAACAGTCACCTCTTCTGCTCTTTTTTCTCTCATTTTCCTCATTCATCAGCTCTTCAAAGTACTCTTTCCATCTTCCCAGCACACTTCTGTCATCAGTCAATACATTTCTCTCTCTGTCCTTTATCAATCTAACTTGCTGCACGTCCTTCCCATCTCTCTTTCTCTGCTGTGCCAACCTGTATAAATCATTTTCTCCCTCTTTACTTTCCAACCGAGCATACAAGTCATCATACGTGCTCTGTTTGGCCTTTGACACTGCTACCTTTGCCTTACGCTGTGTCTCCCTGTACTCCTGTATACTCTCTTCGGTTTTCTCAATGTCCCACTTCTTCTTAGCTAACCTCTTCCTTTGTACACACTCCTGCACTTCCTCATTCCACCACCAAGTCTCCTTATCTACTTTCCTTCCAGATGACACACCAAGGATTCTCCTACCTGTCTCCCTGATCACATTAGCTGTAGTTGTCCAGTAATCTGGAAGCACGTCCTGACCACCCAAAGCCTGTTTCAACTCCTCCTTGAAGACAACCCGACACTCTTCCTTTTTCAGCTTCGGGCTTGATTGTATATGAAATGATTTTATGGGGTCATATTTGCTTGGTAGTACTGTCACCAGGCTTTATTCTTCTTCTTATCAGCATTTTTACATGTGTCATTGTACCACTCTGACTTCTCAATGAAACTTCTGAGTGTTTTTCTCGGTATGTGAGTCTCCATAGCTTTCTGGATTGTTTCAGTTACATCTCTACATGATTTTTCAGGATCATCTAATTTGAGCATCTGATTCCAGTGTTTTTCTGCAAGTTCACCTCTCAGTCCATCCCAGTCTGCCTTAGAATATAGCCATACTGTTCTTGGGGCAGTGGGTTCCTGGACAGGAGATAGTGAGATTGTAGTACTCAGAAGATAATGGTCTGAAGAGCCTGATTCAGGGGCTATCTTAACCTCTGTGCAGAGGTTTGGTATGTCACATATAATCAGGTCCAGTTTGTTCCCAAGTCTTTGGGTTGGACCCTTTACTAATTGCATTAGCCCTTGAGTAGTGCATAAGGTCTGTGTTTGCTTTCCGGCAATATCTGTATTGCTTCTACTTTGCAGCCAATCCTTGTGGTGGGCGTTGTAATCTCCTGTTAGCATGGTGGCTGTTGCAATTGTTTTTGAGCGTAGCTCCTCTAGGTGTTCAGTATACCAGTCTATTGCTGCAGTGTTGACATCTGGTGGTCTATATAAGAGAGAGAGAGTAAGAGGATTCCTGAGACTAGTTTGATGGATAATATAATCATTTCATGTTCAGCAGGTTCTAAGTCCTCCCTTCTATGTAGTAGATTAGACATCTTCCGCATCCAGTTTCATTTGCTCTATCCCTACGTTCTATGGAATACCCATTAATACTAATATCTGGGCTTTCGTCTGATACCGCAGATGTAAGCAGTGATTCTGTGACCAGTATAATGTCTGGTTTTGGTTCTTCTTGTGCCATTTTTAAGATCAGGTGATCTTTATTTGTTCTAAGGCCTCTGATGTTTGAATACCACATAGTCATTTTCCAGGTTCGCGGTCCATTTGTCTTGTCAGTATCCGAGTTATCCATCCAGGTATATTTCTTGTATGCTTTAACTGCACTGTGGTTTTTATTTTAGTGTGTTCTGGTCTGTTTTGTGAGAGACTCCGGTTTTGGTGGCTCTTTATCGCTCTCTCTCTCTCTGCGTGGTGGAGAGGGTTTGGCTGTCACACAGGGGTGAAGGGCTAAACACACATACCTGATTCCACTTAATCACGGGTTATAAAGACAAGCAGACCGCTCCTCCCAGTGCTAGAAGATTGTCCCACTTCCATGTGATCTCTCTGGCTCTCAGCTCCATGCTCCAGCAGTTCCCGCTTTAGTTTGATTTCCGTGTTTCTTCGCATCTCTAGCGGATCTAGTATATATACACACAGTGAGTCGTCGACTTACGACCTATACGAGTTGCGTCTGATTGACTTTACGACCACAAAAGTGGGGATTCATGATTCATGGCAGTGCAGTGCGAGTGTTGCATACGATGGTTGTTTGGGCTGCTGGCAGCGCCAGCATCTTAAAAGGCCAAGCAGGAGATGATGCAGCTTCACTTTCTAACTGCTCAGAGCAAATCTATTCATCTACTTTCAATGCCACATCACTGTGGCGCGAAGCTGAGAGCCAATCCTTTCTGTTTGGGCGGGTCCGATACCTTGAAACTCTAATTTTATTGGACTCGCACGTTGCAGTGTTTATGTGACAGGAAGCGCTTTTGGCAATCAGCTGGTCTGCGGGTTGAAGTTTTTCCATGTCTGTCCTTTTGTGCTTGCTTGCCAGCTGTGCTTGGCTTCGTGGAAATGAGCCGATCAAAACGAGGGAAATTTATCTCTTTACCCAAACAACACGCGCAGTCTGTGGCTGTTGTTATAATCCAATAAAATTGGAGTTTGAAGCTATGGGACTTGTCCACACAGTGGAGTACAGAAAGGATTGGCTCTCAACTGCGTGTCACAGTGACGTGGAATTGAAAATAGATGTATAGATTTAAATGCGCGAGATTTATTCATCTGTTTTTGTTTGGCGTGAGTGTATTTGGATGGATATATATATATATAATTTTTTGATAATGGGACTCTTACATGTGAAGAGGACAAACAGTTAATATTGTGGTTTTTGTTTTTTTTTCATAAATGATATTTGAGGACGTGACTGGTGACGTGTAGGAGGAGAAGAATAAATTTTAGGAGGTTAAAGGAAATGAAGCAGCATGATGATGATATCGCCACCTGAAACATTCCATGTACGCGGTGTTGATTTAGTCGTGTTTGTTGTACTTCGCCCAAAAGAATTACGCCAGTTATGAGTTACTGTATTAGGCAAGTTATGAAATCAATTAAGTCATTTATTAGGAGAACCAAGTTTTATGTTTGTGATTTGGGTGGAGTCCAGCGGTAAATTAATTGGAGTCTGACTCTGTATCTGTCTCTCAGGTGGCGGTGAAGAATAACATTGACGTATTTTACTTCAGCTGCCAGTACCCCATCAGCCTGCTCTTTGTTGAAGATGGGAAGATGGGTAAGTGTGTGTGTGTGTGTGTGTGTGTATGTGTGTGTGTGTGTGTGTGTGTGTGTGTGTGTGTGTGTGTGTGTGTGTGTGTGTGTGTGTCCAATTTCAGCAAGAACCCTGTTTCTCTGCTCCATGAAACCTTCATGTTCATCATTGAAGGAGCCTCAGACGAGGATGACGTCAGTCTTGAAACAAAACATGCTATGTGTCGTGAAGTGTTTATATATTCCTGAATGGTGTGTGCATGTGTGTTGCATCTTGATACAGTGTGTAGTTTGTATGTTAATGTTTAGGATATCATTGCTGTTCACCTTTCTAAGACAGGTTCATGTAAGTGCTAAAAGGGGTGTGTTTAATGGAGTGATCACTTGGCTAATGAGCTGAGCAAACATCAAACACTCCACCTCTTATAGTGTACACGAGAGTGTGTGTGTGTGTGTGTGTGTATATGTGTTCTCCAAGTGGAGGTAGGTGTCTGCATAACACAATTGTTCTCACCTCTTATGTCCTGTTCTTTGCTTCTGTTGCTCACTCTGTGTGTCTCTCACTCTTTTTCACTTACTGTGTGTGTGTCTGTAGATCGACAGGTGTTCTTGGCCACCTGGAAGGAAATTCCCAGTGAGAGTGAGACTCAGTTTCAAATTAAAGACTGCCACCTTAGTGCAGGTCAGTTGATGGGACTGTATACTGCACTGCATTAAGCACTGCATTACAGGTCATACCTGTACACGGTACAGCTGTCACAGGTATGACTATAATGCAGTGCTTCTCAATTATTTTCTGTCCCAACATAGAAAGAGGAAAACAATTCGCCAACCCCCCATATAAATAATATTATTACTCTAAAAGTTGTTAGGTAATCCTCTGCATGACACTGTATCCTTATTAACAACATAAATACATAAAACATAAAACACATAAATCCTTATTATCATTATGGAATACAAAAAAATGAAGACACATAGATCAACTTCCAACAAATATTACCAATTTTTTAGTCTTTAAAAAAAATTATTTAAAGTGCATCAATTTGCCTGAAATAAAAAAGTATCCTTATTTAAACTGTAAACATTTTTGACCAACAATTTGAACCATTCAATATTGAAAAATAAAATTAAATAAAATCAATAAATAATAAATTGAAATTGATCAGCAATATTAACTCAGGAGCACAATATATAAAACACTTTAACCTACAAAACAAAAATGAATTAAACAATTTGTATTATTATTATTATTGTCAAAATGATTAAGTCCAGATTAATGGCTATAATGAGCACATTTCGCAGTGCACAGCTTTTCGAAGCCGGGTTTAAAACTCGATAATGAACTCTCAACTCCTGCTCAATGCTGAACTCAGACCTGGACTTCTTTTCACAGCAGTGACGTCATCCAGCATGACAGGGACGTGTCTGCTGTAGGTAGGATCAGTTTCTCTGCTGTGCTGTCAGGTTTTCTGCACTGAGCACTTTGGTACTCCACATGATCTGATGTTAACAGAGCTCGCTGGTTTTGCCAGAGTAGCATTCACAAAGCGGGATGGTTGTTGGCAAGACTCGGCACGTTTTCTCCGAAAAAACTCACGTGGCTCATCATGTGATCGGGGTGTGATGTCTAAGTGACGCCTGAAATTATTTGGCTTCATACTGTTCGCTGCCAATGTTTTCAGACAGAGTAAACACAGCGGTTTTTCCTTGTTTCTCACCGCAGCATAAGTGAGTGCTACATCCGCTTCATCATACCTCCTCAACTTAACTTCTGGGACACTTTCGTTTCTCTCACCGTCTCCATCTCTCTTTCCGTCCCTGTTAAAAATTTCCATGGAAGGTTTATTAACCTCACTTCTTATTTTACCTCTGGGCACACCCTGACAGTGAGGAAGCTCCTGCCACCTGCTGTAGTGGATGTAGAATTACACTTTATCCTAATACAGCAAAAAAAAAAAAAAAAAAAAAAGCATGTTCCCTGAGGGCACCCCACTATTTGAGAACCACTGCTGTAATGTGAAACATTAAATACAGGAGAACAGTTTTCAGGAGAGCACAGATCCTGGAACCTTTTTATTTCCTGTTCCAGATTAGGTATAGTTTATACTGAATGGGAAGCATGGAGGCTGAGCTGATTTATTATAGTGATGAATGTTGGCATTGTTAAGACAGCGTGGTGCCACTCCTGATCTCAGAATCTGTTACAGGAAGTGACATTGTTTTGCAGGAGTCCTCACTGTGTGGTAATTAGAGTGTAGTGATGGGAGCTCCCGAGTGGCACATCGACAAGGCGTGTGATTATTATGCTGGAGATCGCAAGTTCAAATCTGGGTTAATGCCACAGCCAGCTGAAGCCAGGGAGTCCATGGGAGCTAATTGGCCAAGCTTTCACAGGGGAGGGGCGACATACACTCACTTCCCTGTCACTCACAGCGATTGCTACTCAATCATGGGCGTCGGTGAGCTCATATGTATGCAGGGGTGGATAGCACTTTTCCTCCGAGTGTGTGAGACCGACCCCAAAATACGCATGCACCACAATTCAAAAAGATGTAGTGCGCAAAGACGCAAGCATTACATGTCACGAAGGTGTATTCCCATCTCTCTTTGTGATCGGGAAGGTAATATCTGATGGATGGGAATTGGATACAACTAAATTGTGGAGAAAATGGCTAAAATCCAAAAAGGTAAAAAAAAAAAAAAGTGATGAAGTCCTGTGGTTTGTGGCCACGGAACAGGAAGGTGAGAAGGGTGTTGATTTTGTGTGTGTGTGTGTGTGTGTGTGTCTTCTGTGTCCTCAGATGCTGTAAGTAACAAGCTACAGGGCAGTAATGTGTTCACTGTTGCCCGACGCACTGCTGATGCCCAGGAGCTCCTCTACCTGTCCATCAAACTTACCAACACCATCTGGGTGCTGTGTGAACTACGTGTACAGAGCACTAACCCCACCCACACGGTAAGGATTAGGGGGGGAGTGGATCATCAGGTGTATGGAGTGATAGGCTGAGAGGAAAAAGATGGTAGTGAGACACAGAATGAGAGTGTGGGTGGGTGGGTATATGTTGGTGGGTGTGTGCACTGCAGGAATGCAGTATTCTTATGGGAACCAGAGAGAAAGAGTGTGTGTGTGTGTGTGTGTGTGTGTGTGTGCGTGCGTGAGTGAGAGGGAGCGAGCCGGCGCGCGAGTGAGAGGGAGCGAGCGAGCCGGCGCGCGAGTGAGAGGGAGGGAGCGAGCCGGCGCGCGAGTGAGAGGGAGGGAGCGAGCCGGCGCGCGAGTGAGAGGGCGAGCCGGCGCGCGAGTGAGAGGGAGGGAGAGAGCCGGCGCGCGAGTGAGAGAGAGGGAGAGAGCCGGCGCGCGAGTGAGAGAGAGGGAGAGAGCCAAGGCCACAGTGAGAGAGAGAGGGAGAGAGCCGGCGCGCGAGCGAGAGAGCCGGCGAGCGAGAGAGCCGGCGCGCGAGTGAGAGCGAGGGAGCGAGCGAGCCGGCGCGCGAGTGAGAGCGAGGGAGCGAGCGAGCCGGCGCGCGAGTGAGAGCGAGGGAGCGAGCGAGCCGGCGCGCGAGTGAGAGCGAGGGAGCCGGCGCGCGAGTGGGAGCGAGGGAGCCGGCGCGCGAGTGAGAGCGAGGGAGCGAGATGAGCCGGGCGCGCGAAAGTGAGAGCGAGGGAGCGATGAGCCGGGCGCAGCGAGTGAGAGCGAGGAGAGGAGCCGCGCCACGAGTGAGAGCGAGGAGCGAGGCGAGCCGGGCGCGCGAAAGTGAGAGCGAGGAGCGAGGAGCCGGGCGCCACGAAAGTGGAGCGAGCGAGCCGGGCGCAAGCGAGTGGGAGCGAACGAGCCGGGCGCCGAGTGGGAGCGAACGAGCCGGGCGCTGCGAGTGGGAGCGAACGAGCCGGGCGCGCGAGTGGGAGTTTAACGAAACGGCGCCACGAGTGGGAGCGAACGAGCCGGCGCGCGAGTGGGAGCGAACGAGCCGGCGCGCGAGTGGGAGCGAACGAGCCGGCGCGCGAGTGGGAGCGAACGAGCCGGCGCGCGAGTGGGAGCGAACGAGCCGGCGCGCCGCGAAAGTGGGGAGCGAACGAGCCGGGCGCCATGAAAGTGGGAGCGAACGAGTCGGGCGCCACGAGTGAGAGGGAGCGAGCGAGCCGGCGCGCGAGTGGGAGCGGACGAGTCAAGGCCGCACGAGTGAGAGGGAGCGAGCGAGCCGGGCGCCACGAAAGTGAGAGGGAGCGAGGCCGGGCGCTGGCCGAAAGTGAGAGGGAGCGAATGCAGTCGGGCGCCAATGAAAGTGAGAGGGAGCGGAACAGCCGGGGCGCTACGAGTGAGAGGGAGGGAGCGAGCCGGCGGGCGAGTGAGAGGGAGGGAGATGGCGGCCATGAGTGAGAGGATGAGAAGCGCCATGAGTGAGAGCGAGCCGGGCACATGAGTGAGAGTGAGAGCCGGGCGCCGAGTGAGAGGGGAGATGAGCGCCATGAAAGTGAGAGAGCGAGCCAAGGAGAGAGGGAGAGAGCCGGGCGCCACGAGTGAGAGAGAGGAAATGGGCGCGCTGAGTGAGAGCAGAGCCACGAGTGAGAGAGCGAGCCGGGCGCCATGAGCGAGAGAGAGAGAGAGCCGGGCCACGAGAGAGAGAGGAGAGCCGGGCGAGAGAGAGCCGGGCGAGCGAGTGAGAGAGAGCCGGCGCGCGAGTGAGAGAGAGGGAGAGAGCCGGCGCGCGAGCGAGAGAGCCGGCGCGCGAGCGAGAGAGCCGGCGCGCGAGCGAGAGAGCCGGCGCGCGAGCGAGAGAGCCGGCGCGCGAGCGAGAGAGCCGGCGCGCGAGCGAGAGAGCCGGCGCGCGAGCGAGCGAGAGCCGGGCGCTGGGCGAGAGAGAGCCGGGCTGAAGCGAGAGAGCCGGCGCCAAGGAGCGAGAGAGCCGGGCGCTTAGCGTAGAGAGCTCAAGGCGAGCGAGAGAGAGCCGGGCAGCGAGCTGAAATAGAGAGCCGGCACAAGGAAGTGAGAGAGCCGGGCACAGCGCGAGAGGAGCGAGCCGGAGCAAGAGCGAAAGGAGAAGAGAGAGAGCTGAATGAGTCAAGGCGAGTGAGAAGAGAGAGAGAGTGAGAGAGAGCGAGCAGCTATGAGAGAGAGAGAGCGAGCGAGCCAAGCTGTGAGAGAGAGAGCCAGGCGAGCCAAGTGAGAGAGAGAGAGCGAAGCGAGCCAAGGGCGTGAGAGAGAGAGCGCAGCCGGCGCAGGAGGAGTGAGAGAGAGAGCGAGAGAGAGAGCCGGCGCGTAAGTGAGAGAGAGAGAGAGAGAGCGAGCCGGCGCGTGAGTGAGAGAGAGAGAGAGAGAGAGAGCGAGCCGGCGCGTGAGTGAGAGAGAGAGAGAGAGAGAGAGAGAGAGCTGGCGCGTGAGTGAGAGAGAGAGCAGAGAGAGAGAGAGAGCCGGCGCGTGAGTTAGAGGGAGCGAGAGAGAGAGAGAGCCGGCGCGTGAGTGAGTGAGAGAGAGAGAGAGAGCGAGCGAGCAGGCGCGTGAGTGAGAGAGAGAGAGAGAGAGCGAGCGAGCGAGCCGGCGCAAGAGAGAGCGAGAGAGAGAGAGAGCGAACCGGCGCGAGAGAGAGAGATCGAGCACGAGCGAGCCGGCGCGTGAATGAGAGAGAGAGCAGAGAGAGAGAGAGAGAGAGAGAGCCGGCGCGTGAGTGAGAGGGAACGAGAGAGAGAGAGAGCCGGCGCGTGAGTGAGAGAGAGAGAGAGCGAGCGAGCAGGCGCGTGAGTGAGAGAGAGAGAGAGAGAGAGCGCGAGCGAGTCGGCGCGTGAGTGAGAAGAGAGAGAGAGAGAGAGAGAGAGAGAGCGCGAGCGAGCCGGCGCGCGAGTGAGAGAGCGGGAGAGAGCCGGAGAAAGGAGAGAGAGAGGAGAGAGAGCCAAGGCCATGAGTGAGAGAGCCGGGCGCGCTGAGTGAGAGAGTCGGGCGCGCGAGCGAGAGAGCCGGCGCGCGAGCGAGAGAGCCGGCGCGCGAGCGAGAGCCGGGCGCTGGCGAGCGAGAGAGTCGGGCCATGAGCGAGAGAGAGCTGGCGACGAGCGAGAGCCGGGCAAGAGCGAGAGAGCCGGGCGCGCGAGCGAGCGAGAGCCGGGCGAGCCGAGTGGAGAGCGAGGGAGCGAGCGAGCCGGGCCATGAGTGAGAGCGGTAGGGAGCGAGCAGTCGGCCGGGCGAGTGAGAGCGAGGGAGCCGCGCGCGAGTGGAGCGTAGGGAGCCGGGCGCCACGAGTGGGAGCGAGGGAGCCGGCGCGCGAGTGGGAGCGAGGGAGCCGGCGCGCGAGTGGGAGCGAGGGAGCCGGCGCGCGAGTGGGAGCGAGGGAGCCGGCGCGCGAGTGAGAAGAGAGAGCGCAGATGGGCCAAGCAAGTGGAGTGAGAAGAGAGAGAGAGAGAGAGAGCGAAGCGAGCCGGGCGCTGGAGAGAGAGAGAGAGAGCGAGCGAGCCGGGCGCGTGAGAGAGAGAGCTGAGCGAGGCCAAGGCATGAGAGAGAGAGCGACAGCTAGAGCCAAGGCTGTGAGTGAGAGAGAGAGCGAGAGAGAGGCCGGGCGCAGAAGTGAGAGAGAGAGAGAGAGAGCGAGCACAAGGTGAGTGAGAGAGAGAGAGAGAGAGAGAGAGAGAGCGAGCCGGCGCGTGAGTGAGAGAGAGAGAGAGAGAGAGAGAGAGAGAGCTGGCGCGTGAGTGAGAGAGAGAGCAGAGAGAGAGAGAGAGCCGGCGCGTGAGTTAGAGGGAGCGAGAGAGCCGGCGCGTGAGTGAGTGAGAGAGAGAGAGAGAGCGAGCGAGCAGGCGCGTGAGTGAGAGAGAGAGAGAGCGAACGAGCCGGCGCAAGAGAGAGCGAGAGAGAGAGAGAGCGAACCGGCGCGAGAGAGAGAGATCGAGCACGAAGCGAGCCAAGCGTGGAATGAGAGAGAGAGCAGAGAGAGAGAGAGAGAGAGAGAGAGAGCCGGGCGCGTGGAGTGAGAGGGAACGAGAGAGAGAGAGAGCTGCAAGGAGTGGAGTGAGAGAGAGAGAGAGCGAGCGAGCAGGCGCGTGAGTGAGAGAGAGAGAGAGAGAGAGCGAGCGAGCCGGCGCGTGAGTGAGAAGAGAGAGAGCGCGAGCGAGTCGGCGCGTGAGTGAGAAGAGAGAGAGAGAGAGAGAGAGAGAGAGAGCGCGAGCCGGGCGCAAGGAGAGAGAGAGCGAGCAGCGAGCCGGGCAAGGTGAGAGCGAGAGCCAGCAGCCGGCGCTGAGAGAGAGAGAGCGAGCGAAGAGAGAGCCGGCAAGGTGAGAGAGAGGAGCGAGAGAGAGAGAGAGCCGGGCGGGTGAGTGAGAGAGGAGCGAGAGAGAGAGAGCCGGCGGGTGAGAGGGAGAGAGAGAGAGCGAGCGAGCAGGCGCGGGAGGGAGAGAGAGAGAGAGAGAGAGCGAAGCGAGCCGGGCGCGAGAGAGAGAGAGCGAACCAAGGCGTGGAGTGAGAGAGAGAGAGAGAGAGAGAGAGAGAGCGCGAGCGAGCCGGGCGCGAGAGAGAGCGAGAGAGAGAGAGAGCGAACCTGGGCGCGCGGAGTGAGAGAGAGAGAGATCGAGCACGAAGCGAAGCCGGGCGCTGAATGAGAGAGAGCAGAGCAGAGAGAGAGAGAGCCGCGCGTGAGGAGTGAGAGGGAACGAGAGAGAGAGAGAGAGAGCCGGGCGCGTGGAGTGAGAGAGAGAGAGACAGAGCGAAAGAGCAGGCGCGTGAGTGAGAGAGAGAGAGAGAGAGAGAGAGCGAGCGAGCCGGCGCGCGAGTGAGAGAGAGCGAGGTAGCGAGCCGGCGCGCGAGTGAGAGAGAGCGAGGGAGCGAGCCGGCGCGCGAGTGAGAGAGAGAGAGCGAACGAGCGAGCAGGCGCGTTAGTGAGAGAGAGAGAGAGAGCGCGAGCCGGCGCGTGAGTGAGAGAGAGAGAGCGAGCGAGAGAGAGAGAGAGAGAGAGCGAGCCGGCGCGTGACTGAGAGAGAGAGAGAATGAGCGAGCCGGCGCTCGAATGAGAGAGAGAGAGAGAGAGAGAGAGCGAGCCAGAGCGTGAGTGTGTGAGAGAGAGAGAGAGAGAGAGAGCGAGCGAGCGAGCCCGCGCGTGAGCGAGAGAGAGAGAC
The DNA here is from genome assembly GCA_024760905.1 of Plotosus lineatus. Lineage (NCBI taxonomy): Eukaryota > Metazoa > Chordata > Actinopteri > Siluriformes > Plotosidae > Plotosus > Plotosus lineatus. The sequence continues at coordinate 61,960,000 of CM045734.1, forward strand.
AGCGAGCGAGCGAGCGAGAGAGAGAGAGAGAGCGAGCGAGCCAGCACGTGAGTGAGAGAGAGAGCGAGCGAGCCAGCGCTTGAGTGAGAGAGAGAGAGCGAGCGAGCGAGCTGGCACGTCAGTGAGAGAGAGAGAGCGAGCGAGCGAGCTGGCACGTCAGTGAGAGAGAGAGAGCGAGCGAGCGAGCTGGCACGTCAGTGAGTGAGAGAGAGCGAGCGAGCGAGCTGGCACGTCAGTGAAAGAGAGAGAGCGAGCGAGCGAGCTGGCACGTCAGTGAGAGAGAGAGAGCGAGCGAGCGAGCTGGCACGTCAGTGAGAGAGAGAGAGAGAGCGAGCGAGCGAGCTGGCACGTCAGTGAGAGAGAGAGAGCGAGCGAGCGAGCTGGCACGTCAGTGAGAGCGAGAGAGCGAGCGAGCCGGCACGTCAGTGAGAGCGAGCGAGCCGGCACGTCAGTGAGAGCGAGCGAGCCGGCACGTCAGTGAGAGCGAGCGAGCCGGCACGTCAGTGAGAGCGAGCGAGCCGGCACGTCAGTGAGAGCGAGCGAGCCGGCACGTCAGTGAGAGCGAGCGAGCCGGCACGTCAGTGAGAGCGAGCGAGCCGGCACGTCAGTGAGAGCGAGCGAGCCGGCACGTCAGTGAGAGCGAGAGAGCGAGCGAGCCGGCGCGTGAGTGAGAGAGAGAGCGAGCGAGCCGGCGCGTGAGTGAGAGAGAGAGAGCGAGCGAGCCGGCGCGTGAGTGAGAGAGAGAGAGCGAGCGAGCCGGCGCGTGAGTGAGAGAGAGAGAGCGAGCGAGCCGGCGCGTGAGTGAGAGAGAGAGAGAGAGCGAGCCGGCGCGTGAGTGAGAGAGAGAGAGAGCGGGCGAGCGAGCCGGCACGTGAGAGAGAGAGAGAGAGAGAGAGAGAGAGAGAGCCGGCGCATGTGAGAGAGAGAGAGAGAGAGAGAGAGAGAGAACCGGGGCGTGAGTGAGAGAGAGAGAGATCGAGCGCGAGCGAGCCGGCGCGTGAATGAGAGAGAGAGCAGAGAGAGAGAGAGAGAGCCGGCGCGTGAGTGAGAGGGAACGAGAGAGAGAGAGAGAGAGCCGGCGCGTGAGTGAGAGAGAGAGAGAGAGAGAGCGAGCGAGCAGGCGCGTGAGTGTGAGAGAGAGAGAGAGAGCGAGCGAGCCGGCGCGTGAGTGAGGAGAGAGCGAGCGAGCCGGCGCGTGAGTGAGAAGAGAGAGAGCGCGAGCGAGCCGGCACGTGAGTGAGAAGAGAGAGAGAGAGAGAGAGAGAGAGAGCGCGAGCGAGCCGGCGCGTGAGAGAGAGAGAGAGAGAGAGCGCGAGCGAGCCGGCGCGTGAGAGAGAGAGAGAGCGAGCGAGCCGGCGCGTGAGAGAGAGAGCGAGCGAGCCGGCGCGTGAGAGAGAGAGCGAGCGAGCCGGCGCGTGAGAGAGAGAGCGAGCGAGCCGGCGCGTGAGTGAGAGAGAGAGCGAGAGAGCGAGCCGGCGCGTAAGTGAGAGAGAGAGAGAGAGAGCGAGCCGGCGCGTGAGTGAGAGAGAGAGAGAGAGAGAGAGAGAGCGAGCCGGCGCGTGAGTGAGAGAGAGAGAGAGAGAGAGAGAGACGGCGCGTGAGTGAGAGAGAGAGCAGAGAGAGAGAGAGCCGGCGCGTGAGTTAGAGGGAGCGAGAGAGAGAGAGAGCCGGCGCGTGAGTGAGTGAGAGAGAGAGAGAGAGAGCGAGCGAGCAGGCGCGTGAGTGAGAGAGAGAGAGAGAGAGAGCGAAGAGCCGGGCGCAAGAGAGAGCGAGAGAGAGAGAGAGAGCGAACCGGCGCAGAGTGAGAGAGAGAGAGAGAGAGATCGAGCGAGCGAAAGCGTGGAATGAGAGAGAGAGAGAGAGAGCAGAGAGAGAGAGAGAGAGCCGGGCGTGGAGTGAGAGGGAACGAGAGAGAGAGAGAGAGAGCCGGGCGAGTGAGTGAGAGAGAGAGAGCGAGCGAAAGCAGGCGTGGAGTGAGAGAGAGAGAGAGAGAGAGAGAGAGCGAAGCAGTCAAGCGTGAGTGAGAAGAGAGAGAGCGCGAAGCAGCCACAAGGTGAGTGAGAAGAGAGAGAGAGAGAGAGAGAGAGAGAGAGAGCGCGAGCGAGCCGGCGCGTGAGAGAGAGAGAGAGAGCGAGCGAGCCGGCGCGTGAGAGAGAGAGCGAGCGAGCCGGCGCGTGAGAGCGAGAGCGAGCGAGCCGGCGCGTGAGAGAGAGAGCGAGCGAGCCGGCGCGTGAGAGAGAGAGCGAGCGAGCCGGCGCGTGAGAGAGAGAGCGAGCGAGCCGGCGCGTGAGTGAGAGAGAGAGCGAGAGAGCGAGCCGGCGCGTAAGTGAGAGAGAGAGAGAGAGAGAGAGAGAGAGAGAGCGAGCCGGCGCGCGAGTGGGTGCGAACGTGCCGGCGCGCGAGGGGGAGCGGGCGAGCGGGCGCGCGAGTGGGAGCGAACGAGCCGGGCGCTGAGTGGGGAGCGAACGAGCCGGGCGCCGCGAGTGGGGAGCGAACGAGCCGGGCGGCGAGTGGGAGCGAACGAGCCGGGCGCTACGAAAGTGGGAGCGAACGAGTCGCGAAAGTGGGGAGCGAACGAGTCAGCGCGCGAAAGTGGAGCTGCAGGGAGCCAGCGCGCGCGAAAGTGGGAGCGAGGAGCCGGGCGCGCGAGTGGGAGCGAGGAGCCGGCGCGAGTGGGAGCGAGGAGTCGGGCGCGCGAAAGTGGGAGCGAGGAGCCGGGCGCGAGTGGGGAGCGAGGGAGCCGGCGCCAGCGAGTGGAGCGAACGAGCCGGGCGCTATGAGTGGGAGCGAGGCGAGCGGCTGGCTGAGTGGGAGCGATGAGCCGGGCGCCATGAAAGTGAGGAGGAGGGGAGAGCGAGCCGGGCGCGCGTAAAGTGAGAGGGAGGGAGCGAGTCACGAACACAGCGAGTGAGAGGGAGGGAGCGAGCCGGCGCGCGAGGGAGAGGGAGGGAGGTGAGCCGGGGCGCAAGGAAAGAGAGAGGGAGGGAGAGAGCCGGGCGCGCGAGTGAGAGGGCGAGCCGGCCCGCGAGTGAGAGAGAGGGAGAGAGGCCGGGCAAGGAAAGTGAGAGAGGGAGAGAGCCGGCGCGCGAGTGAGAGAGAGGGAGAGAGCCGGCGCGCGAGTGAGAGAGAGGGAGAGAGCCGGCGCGCGAGTGAGAGAGAGGGAGAGAGCCGGCGCGCGAGCGAGAGAGAGGGAGAGAGCCGGCGCCGCCATGAGCGAGAGTCATGGCGCGCGAAGGAGAGAGCCGGGCGCATGAGCGAGAGAGCCATGCCGGGCGAGAGAGAGCCGGGCGCCGCGAGAGAGAGCCGGGCGCTACGAGAGAGAGAGCCGGCGAGTAGAGAGCCGGTGTGTGAGCGAGTGAGAGCGAGGAGCGATGAGCCGGCGCTGAAAGTGAGAGCGAGGTGGAGCGAGAGCGAGCCATGCGCGCGAAAGTGAGAGCGAGGGAGCCGGCGCGCGAGTGGGAGCGAGGGAGCCGGCGCGCGAGTGGGAGCGAACGAGCCGGCGCGCGAGTGGGAGCGAACGAGCCGGCGCGCGAGTGGGAGCGAACGAGCCGGGCGCGAACGAGCCGGGGAGTGGTAACGAGCAGCCGCGCTACGAGTGGGAGCGAACGAGCCGGCGCGCGAGTGAGAAGAGAGAGAGCGCGAGCGAGCCGGCGCGCGAGTGAGAAGAGAGAGAGAGAGAGAGAGAGCGCGAGCGAGCCGGCGCGTGAGAGAGAGAGAGAGCGAGCGAGCCGGCGCGTGAGAGAGAGAGCGAGCGAGCCGCGATGGGGAGAGAGAGAGCCGAGAGTGAGCCGGGGAGCTGGTGAGAGAGAGAGCGAGCGAGCCGGCGCGTGAGTGAGAGAGAGAGCGAGAGAGCGAGCCAAGCTGGCAGAGTGAGAGAGAGAGAGAGAGAGCCATGAGGCGTGAGTGAGAGAGAGAGAGAGAGAGAGAGAGCGAGTCAAGTGAGTGAGAGAGAGAGAGAGAGAGAGAGAGAGAGCTGGCGCGTGAGTGAGAGAGAGAGAGAGAGCAGAGAGAGAGAGAGAGCCGGCGCGTGAGTTAGAGGGAGCGAGAGAGCCGGCGCGTGAGTGAGTGAGAGAGAGAGAGAGAGCGAGCGAGCAGGCGCGTGAGTGAGAGAGAGAAAGAGCGAGCGAGCGAGCCGGCGCAAGAGAGAGCGAGAGAGAGAGAGAGCGAACCGGCGCGAGAGAGAGAGATCGAGCACGAGCGAGCCGGCGCGTGAATGAGAGAGAGAGCAGAGAGAGAGAGAGAGAGAGAGAGAGCCGGCGCGTGAGTGAGAGGGAACGAGAGAGAGAGAGAGCCGGCGCGTGAGTGAGAGAGAGAGAGAGCGAGAGAGAGCGAACATGTTTCAGCAGGCGTGAGTGAGAGAGAGAGAGAGAGAGCGAGCGAGCCGGCGCGTGAGTGAGAAGAGAGAGAGCGCGAGCGAGTCGGCGCGTGAGTGAGAAGAGAGAGAGAGAGAGAGAGAGAGAGAGCGCGAGCGCAGCCGGGCTGGTGAGAGAGAGAGCTTTGAGAGCGAGAGCAGAGCCGGCGCGTGAGAGAGAGAGCGAGCGAGCCGGCGCGTGAGAGAGAGGGAGCGAGAGAGAGAGAGAGAGAGAGAGCCGGCGCGTGAGTGAGAGGGAGCGAGAGAGAGAGAGAGCCGGTGAGTGAGAGAGAGAGAGAGCGAGCGAGCAGGCGCGTGAGTGAGAGAGAGAGAGAGAGAGAGCGAGCGAGCCGGCGCGAGAGAGAGAGAGAGAGAGAGAGAGAGAGAGCGAACCGCTGCGCAAGGAGTGAGAGAGAGAGATCGAGCACGAGCGAGCCGAAGCGCAAGGTGAATGAGAGAGAGAGAGCAGAGAGAGAGAGAGAGCCGGCGCGTGAGTGAGAGGGAGCGAGAGAGAGAGAGAGCCGGTGAGTGAGAGAGAGAGAGAGAGCGAGCGAGCAGGCGCGTGAGTGAGAGAGAGAGAGAGAGAGAGAGCGAGCGAGCCGGCGCGAGAGAGAGCGAGAGAGAGAGAGAGAGCGAACCGGCGCGTGAGTGAGAGAGAGAGAGATCGAGCACGAGCGAGCCGGCGCGTGAATGAGAGAGAGAGCAGAGAGAGAGAGAGAGAGCCGGCGCGTGAGTGAGAGGGAACGAGAGAGAGAGAGAGAGCCGGCGCGTGAGTGAGAGAGAGACAGAGCGAGCGAGCAGGCGCGTGAGTGTGAGAGAGAGAGAGAGAGAGAGAGAGCGAGCGAGCCGGCGCGCGAGTGAGAGAGAGCGAGGTAGCGAGCCGGCGCGCGAGTGAGAGAGAGCGAGGGAGCGAGCCGGCGCGCGAGTGAGAGAGAGAGAGCGAACGAGCGAGCAGGGGGGTTAGTGAGAGAGAGAGAGAGAGCGATGAGCCATGCGCGTGAGAGTGAGAGAGAGAGAGAGCGAGCGAGAGAGAGAGAGAGAGAGAGAGCGAGCCGGGCGCAGTGACTGAGAGAGAGAGAGAATGAGCGAGCCGGCGCTCGAATGAGAGAGAGAGAGAGAGAGAGCGAGCCAGAGCGTGAGTGTGTGAGAGAGAGAGAGAGAGAGAGAGCCGGCGCGTGAGTGAGAGAGAGAGAGAGAGAGAGCGAGCGAGCCGGCGCGTGAATGAGGAGAGAGAGCGAGCGAGCCGGCGCGTGAGTGAGAGAGAGAGCGAGCGAGCCGGCGCGTGAGTGAGAAGAGAGAGAGCGTGAGCGAGCCGGCGCGTGAGTGAGAGAGAGAGAGAGAGAGAGAGCGAGCCGGCGCGTGAGTGAGAGAGAGAGAGAGAGAGAGCCGGCACATGAGTGAGAGAGAGAGAGAGAGAGCGAGCAGGCGGGTGGGGGGGAGAGAGAGAGAGAGAGAGAGAGAGAGAGAGAGCGAGCCGGGCGCCAAGGTGAATGAGGAGAGAGAGCGAGCAGCCGGGCGCAGTGAGTGAGAGAGAGAGAGAGAGAGCAGAAGTAGCCGGGCCATGAGTGAGAAGAGAGAGAGCGCGAGCGAGCCGGCACGTAAGAGAGACAGCGAGCGAGCCGGCGCGTGAGTGAGAGAGAGAGAGATCGCAAGCGAGCCGCGCGCGTGGAGTGAGAGAGAGAGAGGGGGAGCGAGCGGGCGCGTGAGGGAGAA
>CM045734.1:61971063-62063563 GCA_024760905.1 Plotosus lineatus
CATGTAAAAACAATAAATACTTCATAAGAATAATACATGTACAGTAATAATAATAATTGATAATAAATAATAAAACGAATAAACAAGAAGTCAAGTTACCCTTCCGATCATCAACTGCGGCAAGAAAACCAATTATAGTGGTACCTTGGTACTCAAGCATAATTCGTTCCCGACGGCTGATCGAATTCCGATTTGGTCGAATTCCGAATCCGCTTTTCCCATTGCAAATAATGTAAATGGTCTTAAGCCATTCCGTCTTTTGAAAAAAGTTAACAGTACCATAACTCGTACCATAGGTCCTCAAATTAAGTGAAAAATTATTGAATACAGTACTCTGTTATGGTCTGTGTTGTGAGAGCCTCTGGTTTTGGTGGCTCAAACTCTATGCATGCTGGAGAAGGGCATGGCTAGCACACGTGGGCAGAGTGCTAAGCACACACACACCTGATTCCACTTAGCAATCACCGGGCTTTTCTAACAGCGACTACGGTTTCCCTGTGCTTTCCCTGTCAACAATCGAGCTCATCTGTTTTCATCATACCCTGTCTCCTGCATTTTTTGGTTCTGGCTGAATGTTCCTGGTGTCACAGAAGGGCTAGAAGATTCTGTGATGCCAGGAACATTCAACCGGACCCAAAAATGCAGGAGACAGAGTGTGACGGCGGGAGGAGCTTTATTATTCACAGGGAAGGCACTAGAGCACAGGGAAATCATAGTCACTGTTGGAGTAGCCCTGTGATTGCTAAGTGGAATCAAGTGTGTGCTCAGTACTCCACCCGTGTGTGACAGCCACGCCCCTCTTCAGCACTACATGCATAGAGAGAGTTAGAGCTGCCAAAACCAGAGTCTCTCACAAAAGAGACCATAACACACTAAAATAAAACCACAGTACAGTTAAAGCATAACAACAATAAAGATAAGAATTTTTACCTTTGTGGTCGTGAGCAGTTGGCATATGTAAATGTTGGAGAAGGAGAGAGGAAGCAGATCACCTCCCATAACAGAGAGGGAGAGAGGAAGCGGATCCCCTTCCATAACAGAGAGGGGAGGGGGATCCCCTTCCATCACGACTTCAGGTGAATCAGCCAAAGTGTTTTTTTTTTTTCTCTTGCTACTCGCTTAGGCGTGGATGACGACCCTTTAGGATGTCCCTTTCTTTTCTTGAAGAACATTTCTAATGTGGCTTGTTTCTGCCTTTTCAAAACCTCATGGAAGTGGCTCATTGTTAAAGGTGTTCACAGTGATACATAGTATCAACAACTTCCGGACGTCCTCAGAACAGCACTAACTTTATTAGGGTGATACATAGTATCAACAACTTCCGAAAACGCTCATTTCCCCTCCCTCCTGGTCTCGTTTTACTCTCGCTTTTTTAGCGTTCGACTTCTGGGACAAAATAACCCTGGATTTTTTGTCGAATTTTGATTTGTTCGACCTCTAAAGCGTTCGAGTACTGCAGTCCCACTGTAATCTGTTCCAGCCCCCTCCCAAACTTATATAACCTGACACAAATATGTATATTTGACATAATATATTAAAGATAAGCATGTAAAAACAATAAATACAGATTCTCCCCACTTTATGAACGAGTTAGGTTGTAGATGGCTGTTCGTTAGATGAATTTGTTTGTAATTTGTTCCAGGACATTTTGTAGAGGAGAACATATGTTTAAACCTTGTATAAGTAACCTATACGAGTTTCTATTGTATTCTCTCTCTCTCTCTCGGAGTTATTACATAACTGACCATGCAGTGTAATGATGTTCCAGTCTAATTGAAAGCATATCCTCTCTCTCTCACACATACACACACACACACACACACAGGTGACACTACAAAAGGACAATTGAGCTGATCAGCTTCCGGTTGCCCTTGGAAGGAGCACCGGAGAACTAAAATCGAACTTTGACATGAAGATAATCTGAATATTTATTTACCCAAAGTGTGTATAATGCTTCGTAGATAATTCTGTTTGATTGGTGGATTTCAGCATCTGTTTGGTTGCTGAAATTGAGAAAGAAAAAGAGGAGGAAGCTGAGAAGAAGAAACAGAAGAAATCTTCATAGGTCGAAGACACAATGAAGCTTGCGTCAATACTCCGTTATTAGTATTTTTTTTTTTTGTTGAATTACACTGAGAGTGTAAGAGTGTAAATGAACACAGACACACAGGGATCCCTCACTTTCCGTGGTTAATTGTGACCGAGAATCCTTTCCCAGTATGATTCATGGCTTGTCTCTCACTCAGCCCCACGTTGACCTGACTCGACTCAACCTGCTGCCCGTGCGCCTGAAGCTTTAAAGTCTTTATGGTATTAAGTCATGACCATCACAAATCATTGTTAATGACATCATTCCTCCCGTGACACTGCAGTAAACATCATCCTGCACATCAAAACCACTCAGCATCACCAAGGCACACCATTTAACCCACCGGTCTCGGTCCCTGATCCCGGATAATGAAGTTATCTGTGTAGTATCTGGAGGTGCCCGGCAGCCGCGCGTGCGCTTCAGGCTGCGTGACGCTGGAACGCTGCAAGACGTGCTGACCTCTGACAGCAGCGTGCGCACATTACCAGCTCACAGGTGGAAAGTTCATACTAGTGGGGGGCATGAAATTAAACACTTAGAAAACTTTTAAACCCCCCCCCCCCCTCTCTCCATAACCATCACATTATCAATATGTCCCGTGTTTAAACTCCTGGTTCCTCTCAAGCATAGCACAGCAGATCTGATCAGATTTAGAGAGTTTCACTCATTCAGTTCATTATAATATTGAAGTCAATTTGTTTCTTCTTTGAAACTTTTGGCAGTCCAGAAATGTGTCATTCTGCTTCTCTTCCCGGACCTCCAGTGTAAAGCACGTCTCAGCCATGCCCCTCTGCAGGAGCCTAGTATTAAGTGTACCTCAGGATAATGTTTCATCATATTTCATAATTATATTTCTGATATATCTTTCTGTAGATTTTATTCCATTTCTATTACTACTTGTTCTTCAATTTCATTTCACTTTCACTCTCAACTTCGGACCGGATGTTCGTATCTCCGGATGTTCGTAAAATGAATGTTCATAAGTGGGGGAGTGTCTGCACTTCATAATAATAATAATAATAATAATAATACATGTCCATTAACATTAATAATAAACGATAAATAATAAAACAAGAATAAACAATAAGTCAACTAACTCTTCCGATAATCAACTGCGGCAAAGATGTCACATTGGAGGTGGTGCATAACGGAGAAGGAGAGGAGAATTTTGTGCATGTGCATGCTACGAATGCCAGCAAGGAAAGGCTCGTGGTGAGCTCCCACAAAGCCAGTGCTTCTCAAATAGTGGGGTGCACCCTTCAAAGAAGGTGCGGTGTGATGCCAGGGGGACGTGTATGACCCTGGGGAACATGCTTTTTTGCCATACTGTACTAGAATTAAGTGTAATTGCGCATCCTCTAGAGTAGGTGGCAGTGGTGCTCTCACTGTGTTTCCTATGGTGAAGGGAAAAAACAACCGAGCAAACGATATGAAGTGCAGTGTGCACAGAATAGTCACGGGCAGGGGGGAGGTTTCTTCTTATAGGGGGCATCATAGAAAATAATTGAGAAGCACTGCACAGGGTGTTCTCGGAGCGAGGGAATACAGAACACAGAATACGAGGCTAATCAAGCCAGAAAAGTAATTTCCCTAGCAGAATTTCCCTAGCAGAGCTCAGAAATCAAAATTTTGCTGGTTGGATGGGGTGGATTTTTGGTGTGATCGAAGCTTGTGTCATGGAAAATTCATTATAAAAGACACTCATAAGGTACCACTGTATAAGAATACAGAATTTATACATCAACAGAACAGTGTACACTTTGTCTGTGGGGTTCCCCCTTCTCTCTGTCTCTCTCCAATCACAGTGAAACTAAGCAATCATGGGTGTCTCTGAGCTTGTATGTGCAGAAGTGGGTGGATATTTGCGTCTGTTCGAGGAAGGACGTGATTGTGATCAGCTGAGAGGGAACAGGGCAGGATTAAATCTTCCAATAATTCAATCGTTTATTAAGAAAGATGGTAAAATCCATAATTTTCCATCTGCTGGACAATAGAAATTATTGTTCAGTTCGTTTCATTTCCAAAAATCATTCAATACTCTCTCTGTGGAATGTATGGATTTCAAGACAGTTTGATTGGAGTATGGTGTCTGATGGATCCAGGGAGGGTTTCTTCAGACTCGATGGAATCCTGGCTGTTTTGAACGTTATTGGCACATGACCCGATGATATGGAGTTATTAATGAAATTGGTGGTCAAAAGGGAAGAACATCTTGAACAATGTCTGGAGAACTGTGGAAGGAATTGGATCCAGTGTGCAGGTGGGAGAATTACATGATGAGATGACCTGCAATATCTCTTCTGAAAGTTTTCAGATATTTTTTATAATGGAAGCGTTCACTCTTTTATGCTCCTCAGTAACACTGCATCTTCTGCTCTGTGCCAGCATCGAAGGCGCGGTCATCAGCGAACAAGAAGTCTCTGACAGTCTTCTTCACCTTAGTAACAGCCTGCAGGCACCTGAGGTTGAACCCACCGTCCACCATCAGTCCTGTACCTGACGTGTATCCCATTCTAGCAATCACGGAAAGCGTCTGTCAGCATGGTGGAAAGGACCATGCTGAAGAGCGTTGGGGCAAGAACACAGCCTTGTTTCACGCTATTTGTCACTGGGAAAGCCTCTGACTTGTCTCCATCATCCAATACTTTCACCATGATGCCGTCAAGGAGCTGCTGGACGATTGTGATAAACTTGCATGGTCAGCCAAACTTCTCCATTATCTTCCATAAGCCATCCCTGCAGACCATGTTGAAAGCCTTTGTTAGATAATGGGTCACGAATAGGTTGCTGTGCTGCTCTTTTCCTCTGGGTTGGTCACTGTTTGGAGCGTATGCACTGATCAGCGTCACACTTTCCTTGTTTCCAAGTGGGAGCTGAAGTACAGATGATTGTTGATACCCTTTGGGCGTTTCATTAGTTTCCGGGTGAGGCAGTTTATGTGACGTTGTGGTCCTTGCTCTGATAAGAGAGGGGGGTTGTGTTGCATGAAGCGATAACACCAAGAAAGTTCTCACACAAAATCATTAATCTCCTTGACATTAATCTCCTTGACAACTGCCTGGACGTGGAGACGCAATTGCACTGTTGACAAGCCTCTCCCTGCAGCACGTTGCTCAAACCCCCATGTGCGAGCTCGTTCTTCTAGCTGTGGTCATTGTAAAAGTGTATCACAATATCATGTTCTCTGGTGCACATACTGCTTTATATAATTGCAGAATGGTGCTTTATTTCTGTGTTTTGCTATACTTAAAGGCTTGTTGAGAATAATCAAATGGAATGCTTAAAGGGGGCCATTCATGTCTGTTGTAAAAGTGCATGATGGGTACCTGTGCCACACCGAGACCTTCACTGTCAGGGAGACCTTCAACAGACCAAAGAGTTTCTAGTTGTAAATAACTCCGAGGTCAGGAGGTGAAGGTTTATGGGGGCTGAGATGGGCCTGGGGTCACCCCAGATTTATTGCATCTTGTTGAGATAATAACGCATCAAAGACCCAATCATAAATTCCAGATGGAGGAACCTGGTCTGCAGCCCTTAAAAGCACCTCCTGCGAGGGAGACCTCAGACCTCAACTAGCGTGTCTTTTAGGCATGTTTGTTGGGTCTCCGTCCTCTGCAGACGACGCAATAAAGCTTCTCATATTCAACTCAAAACCAGTCTCCAGTCGTCTTCTTCCACATTCAACGGATCCTAACAGTTTTGGGGGCTCGTCCGGGATGTGGTAGAGGAACGTGAGTTGAGGAAATTTGACCCAAACTTTTTCCTCGTGAACCAAGGAGAAGGACACAGGCCGGCAATCACTGACAGGTAAGCAGAACCTGTTTAAATCGAACTCTGCATATTGACTAAACTAAAAACTGTGTCCTCTCCGGAAGTTTGAAGGAAAAGGATTAAAAGAGTTGTATGAGAACCTAATTTTAAGGTTAAAGGTAAAGGAAATGGAATAAAAGGTAAAGAGGTTTAAGAGTGAACATAGACGCGCCTTGGAGGTGGCGTGCCCTCCCGGTCTCTGACGAGGGGCCGTGGTAATGGCTGGGTTGGAGTCCCGGGGGATTGAAGGCTCCCCAAAGTACCACGTCAGTGCTATATAAAACTGTACGTCGTAGTCGGGTGAAAGGCCCTCAACGGATTAGCCGTTGAAAGCATGCGTCTATGCGGGTGAAAGGCCCCCAATAGGCTGAGGTATTGGAAGCATTAGTAATTGGGTGAAAGGCCCTCAACGGACTAGCCGTTGAAAGCATTGGTAAATGGGTGAAAGGCCCCCAATACAGGAGATATTGGAAGCATTGAAGAGCTGAACGGGGGCGAGGTGATGAACCCCTGAAGCCTTTATATGCACAGATTGAGAACACCTTGAGATCAGTGGAGCTGAAGAGCACACTGAAACAGAAAAATAAAGTCGTAGATGAAGCCAGACGAAAGCTGCATGAGCTGGTGACGTCTAAAAGTAAACAGTTGGGGGACAGTGGCCACTTAGATCCTGGTTATGGGAAAAAGTTAAAGAATATTCAGAAAAAGTCAGAGAAGCGAGAGAGCAGGGAGAGAAGGCGAATTTAATGTCTAGACCCAAGTTGAAAAAAGAAGGTGGAGTAAATGGAGAACGCACCGCAGGGCTGGATGGATCTCGCGATCTGCTGGCAGAGTGTCCCGCATCTTCACCATTTCCAGTTGAAGGAGACGAACCCGAAAGTCAAAGGAGCGGTAACAGCACCTGACACTGCACCTACGCGCCCTCCACCATACGCACCCCCGACACCCAGCGTTAACAGTGGAGATCACACTCTGTATATCACCTCGGGGTCTCTACGAACTGAGGGCGGCGAGACTTGCGAGCGCCCGCGCGCACCATCCCCGCCGATTGCAGACACACCCACCCCCGATCATGCACACACACCGACCGTCCACCGAGAAGGGGAGGCAGCGCTAGTAATAAAAGTGCGGATAGAATAAATTACATCCACTATAATGTTCAAAAAAACTAGACAGTTGGACACAGACAGGTTTTAAAGCAGTATAGAGTCAATTAGCAGCAACGTCACTGATGGCTTTTCAAAATCCACTGCACTAGACATGTTACTATCAGAGAAAGGAGGTGTATGCGCAGTGTTCGGGGAACAATGTTGTACTTTTATTCCAAACAACACTGCATCAGATGGAAGTTTAACACTAGCAATAGAAGACCTAAAATCTCTTAATAAAAAGATGAAAGAACATTCGGGGGTAGATATATCCATATGGGATTCATGGTTCAGTGTGTTCAGAAAATATAGTCCCCTTGTATCATCTGTAGTAAAATCTGCGTCATTTTTGCAGCTTTTTTTACATTCTGAGGTTGTTGTTGTATTCCATGTTTATGTTCTATGCTGAATCGACTCATCGTCACTGCCCTGGGTTTTAAGATCCGGAATGCTACTAAAAAAGATAACATTTCTGTCGGAGTGTAAATAGTTCCGAATGAAATTAATGAATTTACGAATCTAAAATCTGTTTGAAATATTAGTAAATTATATCTTTTGTTCGAGCTGTGATAAATAGGAGGGGAATGTTGGAATAATTGTATGAATTATCACAGCTCTAACCTGTTTTGTTACTTGATAAGTATAAATGTTGGAAACTGCTTGTTGAGGTATTTTGCAGAAACATCTCTATCTCCATGGGAGGCAGCCAAGTGGAAACAACCTTGAAGTTCTTACACAACAACAGGACGACTCCCTAACTGCAGCTGGATAGAGAGCTGAAATGAACATTCTAAACTAGACAAAGTAGATAAGCACAGAACAATGATGGTCATGATGCTGATTTACATGCACCCCTCCCCTCTAGGAAATCAATATAACATGTGAGAAAGTAAAGAGACAGCTAAATTCCGTGGGAAGAGAGGAAAAAAAAAAAACAAACAAAAAAAGTGAATGAGCTCGGTTTATTAGGGAAAGAAGGGAGGGACGGACTCCCCTGTCTATAGACTGAACAGCCGTGGATGAATGAACGTGTGTGTGAATGGAGGATGTAATCCTTGATTAACCTCCTCATATAAACAACTGTGGGATCAATATGAGTTTTTGTTGATGCAGAGGCAAGAACCCTCCGCCTGAAAAGGTAGAAGCTTGAGGGTTACCACAGAAATAATTAATCTTTGTCCCATAGGAAAAGATAAACCAGTGTTAGGACACCCTTGGTGCAACAAACCACTGGTCCAAATTGGGTTAAAACGGGGGGTAAAAACAGTAAACCTAGAGATGAATTATAATGTGGAGATTGGAAAGCAGTAGAAAAACAGGCACCTGATAGAAATAAATATTTAGATTTATGGGTTAGTAAGTATGGATTCAACGGACAGTTAAAGGTAACAAGATTAATAGAATTACAGGGAGCTATTAGACGGAACTGTAAAAATAATACAGAAAAAGAAAGCATTCCGATTACAAGTGGATGACGGGCCAACAGGGGGCCAAACATTTGCAATACACCGGAAAAATGGTCTGCATGGTGCAGCACAAGAAAGAGTAATGCAGCTGGATGGACTGAAGGGCTCCCTCAGATTCCAAGCTATCCCCGCCGAGGGACATTTGATGCCAGATATTTGACTTCGGCCCATAGAATGATTTGGGAGGGAATACTCAGGTGCTCTCTCCTCTCGGTCAACTAGCTCTGTGGGTATTGATGGGGTTCCTTTCTCGTCACAGCTTACACCCCCACTTCCTCTGCGTTGTCCCGACGACCCCTCTCTCGATGCATTATAAATCACTTATTTTTGTGTATATGCAGGAATGTCCGTTTAATTTACCCGGTCATGATCTGATGAGTCTCCTCGGTTTACAAATTTCTTTTCATGGTTCGAGCATGATCATCTCCACGTCAGAATCTCTGTCCCCTTTTTTGATTGCAATAACCTCCTGTGAATTACCTTTTAATGTTAACGCAGCATGTGCAGTGAGTGAGGTGGCAGAGCAGTGTTCGCCCCTGGATCAACTGCCCAGGACATTATGGGTCGAACATAAGAATGATGTGGGCTGCGTCAATTGTACTCCTTATGAGGCTAAGCGTCCCTGTAGAACCAGACACTCGGCCTCTGTTTGCATTTACACATGGGCAGCAGCAGTACACCTGGACACGCCTCTCACAGGGTTTCATTGATTCTCCCGCGGTGTTTGCCACCGTTGTACGGGACGCACTAGGGTGCTTTGTTCCCCCTGATGGTTCCTGTGTCCACTCCTATGCAGATGACTTCGGCATCAAGCTCCGTGATCTGTTTTCAAGCCACACTCGCTGTCCTTCAGCTCTCTCGGGTCTCAAAGAAATTGAGCCAAGATCGTGTCAAGATCAACATCGACACCCAGCGACCAGCTACCAAGCATGCCTTACTTGCTTTCCTGGGGTTGATCAAGTACTGCAGGCAGTGGATCCCAGACTGCTCTCTCTCTATGACAAGTGCCTCCGGTCCGCAATACACCACACGGACCCACTCCAGCAACCACTCGTAGGGACTGAGGACATGCAAAATGCCTTTGCAGCCCTCAAAAAGGCCCTCTGCTCGGCTCCAGCTCTGGGCCTGGCGAACTATGAACTGTCATTCCACCTCTACGTTGCTCACCAAGGGGGAACTGCCTCTGGGGTGTTGGCTCAGGAGCATGGCGGGGGGATGAGGCCCTGTGCTTTCCTTTCAAAACACTAGACACTGTAGCTCAAGGTTTACCTGCGTGTCTTTGTGCTGTGGCTGCCTGTGCGTTAATGGTTTTAGACGCCGAGAGGATCGTCTTGTCGCACCCTTTGATTTTACTCTCACAACATCAGGTCCAACAGATCCTACGAAATTTAAATACACAACACATGTCATAACAGCGCAGGTCAGGATACGAGGTCAATTCTATGCGCCATTGATAACCTCACGATTAAATCTACTTCTTCTCTTGATACCGTGGCTCACGCCTTACAGCGTCTGCTTAATACTCAAAATGACTGTGAGCCCTGCCCTCACGGCTGTTTGCAAGAAATTGTTGTTGCTACAAGTATTAGGTCTGATTTGTGTTCTACACCTTTACCTACAGGTGAGGCTCTGTTTGTGGATGGGTCATGCTCTAAACCTGTCGATGGTACCTTTCACTGTGGATATGCCGTCTGCCGCCTTTCAGATATAGTGATCGAATCTCATTCACTCCCCTTTACGTCTGCTCAAGCTGCAGAATTGTTTGCTCTTACTCGCGCGTGCATCTTATCTGCTGACCAAGAGGTAGACAGATGCTTAACATGCGCACAGAATAATTCTTCTAAGCCGCTGGCAGTGCATCGACATCTGCCACAACCAAATACACCATTCCACCATTCCAAATTGATTATACCCACATGCCAAGACAGAGACCATACAAATATCTATTGGTAATGGTTGATAAATTCTCACGCTGGGTGGAAGCTTTCCCATGCAGCATTGAGAATGCTAGAGTGGTGGTTCAGAAATTGACACAAGAAATTATCCCGCGATATGGAATTCCGGTGGGACTAGACTCGGACAGAGGGATCCCCTTAACGCCCAAGGTATCCCAACTGCTCGTAACAGCACACACATGACTCCACACGAACTACAGACCGGTAGACTATTTCCTGGACCACACACAGCGCTGGACACTGACCCACAAAACCTAACCCATAAACAATACTGTCGTGAATTGCAAAGTCTCGTTGCAGCCTTTTCAGATCAAGTGAGGGAGCAGCACCAGGGATCTACCGGCGGCCTTTCGGACACAGAGTGGGTCCTCCTGAAAGTCCTCAAGCGAAAATGGACGGAGCCAAGGTAGACAGGACCCTACAAGATCAAAGAGCGCACCTCGCACGCCGTCCGGCTGGACAGCAAGGGCGACACCTGGTATCATTGGAGCCAGTGCGCAGCGGCAGAAGCTCCCAACAGATCACTCGTCAACACACACAGGGACCTGTGTGAAGCAGCAACCTCATCACCGGCCGGTGACGAAGAAAAGACCACCAACAGCGCAGGGCAGAATAATCCCTGGGTGGCAAAAGGGGGTGAGGTAGTCTAACCCTCACCCTCACGGCAAGGCAAAGGAACAACGCGCCCCCACAACAAGTAGCGTGCCAAGCTACCAACGCAAGTTTTGAAGAGTGTTATTCCAATTATATTGTTTTTAATTATCTTGTAATGTGCTTTTGCTTTGAGTTGTGTGACAGAGTATTGAAGGTCGTAAGCTCTTTAAGGTGTAGCGCGTGACCCTCCCTTAAATACAGTGAAGAATTTACTCTGTCATATTGAAGGTTTAGTTTGCTAGTTTTACATGGAAGGTAAAGCCAGATGGGGTCTCTCCTCGAGTTCACTCATGTGTATTTCTTTTTTAGTCTCCTTGTTGGTAGTGCTCCCCATCCTGTGGGTACTTGACCCGCCCCTTACTCCCTCGTAGAACGATCAAACCACCGCAGCCCACAGCAGACGCCGACGATTAGTCACACTAACTAGATTCACTTCGCGCAGCCTGGACAAGTGCCTGGTCAAATATGGGGGTATAGAAATTAAGTACGTCAAAGGCACTAAAGCCACATTTACTTTTGACCTTTGTACTGTTATAAACTGCACAGGTAAGAACACCACGTGGCAGGGATACGACATTTATCTCTGTGCGGCCTTGAGTTATGCGGCGCATGCCTGATGGTGCCCTTTCTGGGGGAACGTTATAGCGTACACCGGGGCATGGACACCGGAAGTCCATACCGCTGAGAGATTACGCGGACGAGTTACAATACAGCGCGAATTTCACATAAGCCAGAATCCTATCTCCCTGTCCATCAATAACATGTACACCTGTCTCGGGGAACGAGCGGATCAGTGGGGTCTCCGGGGTTGTATTGGGGGCGAATGCATCATCACTCTAGGAGTATCGACATCTGGATCCGACCCCTTGGGCCTCATCAAAATTACTCTGGTGGACCCTTTCAAAGTCACAACTTTGAAATCACATTCACCCAAGTACCCAGCGATTAATGCGACCCTTTCCCCTCAATTGGACGGCGTAAAGGTTCATGATTTTTCAAAAGATTCCCCGATTCAGATTATTCGGATCACTATTGTACCAGCCTCAGCATCAAACCTAGTAGGTGTCCTTTCATGCACACGTGTAAAGTCCATCTCCTCGTTCGACATTAAGCACACGCACCGGTCGCTTCCTCGCTTGGGAAGCAAGGCTTTCAAGGGTCTCCCACTTATATCGATGCAATCGGCGTCCCTCGCGGCGTACCGGACGAATATAAATTAGTAGACCAGATTGCGGGTGGGTTTGAATCTTACATTTGCTGGTGGTGCACTATCAACAAGAATGTCGATAGGATCAATTATATTCATTATAATGTTCAACGATTGACTAATCTTACCAGGGATGCCGTAGAAGGACTGGCAGCCGAGCTCAGGGCCAATTCACTTATGACATATCAAAACCGCATGGCTATAGATTTCTTACTTAGTGCCCATGGGGGCGTTTGCTCCATGTTTGGGGAAGAGTGCTGCACCTTTATACCCAATAACATCGCGCCAGACGGGTCTGTTACGAAAGCCTTGGACGGGCTGCGGACTCTGGCCACCGAACTGAAGGAACACTCAGGTGTTAATAATGTAATACTTGATTGGCTGGACAGACACTTTGGTAAGTGGAAAGGTTTGATCGTTTCAGTTGTTATATCCATCATCTCGGTGGCCGGATTCCTTGCCCTGTGTGGGTGCTGCTGCATCCCCTGCATTCGTTCCCTATGTATTAGGTGCATCTCATCCACTCTGGAAAAAGGGGGCTCTCTTCCTCCCCTCCATATCAATTTCCTCAGTTGTTAGCCGAGTCGGAAGCTCTCCTTTACGCCGGGTCTCTGGTAGATGAGGTCGCACTTAGACCCCAGTTCTGATTAGATTTTACTATGGGCCATTTTGCATGCAGTTAGAGTTTTTATAGACATCATATTTGCTTAGATCTTTACGGACTTCATAATTGTCTTTTATATAGTCTTTCTATTTGCTTGTGTACGTTTACTCCGCTGTTCTATGTTTGTTATGAATGGTCTCTTGGTTGATCTCCTAAAGGAGATCAAAAGGGGGAATTGTAAAAGTGTATCACAATATCATGTTCTCTGGTGCACATACTGCTTTATATAATTGCAGAATGGTGCTTTATTTCTGTGTTTTGCTATACTTAAAGGCTTGTTGAGAATAATCAAATGGAATGCTTAAAGGGGGCCATTCATGTCTGTTGTAAAAGTGCATGATGGGTACCTGTGCCACACCGAGACCTTCACTGTCAGGGAGACCTTCAACAGACCAAAGAGTTTCTAGTTGTAAATAACTCCGAGGTCAGGAGGTGAAGGTTTATGGGGGCTGAGATGGGCCTGGGGTCACCCCAGATTTATTGCATCTTGTTGAGATAATAACGCATCAAAGACCCAATCATAAATTCCAGAAGAAGGAACCTGGTCTGCAGCCCTTAAAAGCACCTCCTGCGAGGGAGACCTCAGACCTCAACTAGCGTGTCTTTTAGGCATGTTTGTTGGGTCTCCGTCCTCTGCAGACGACGCAATAAAGCTTCTCATATTCAACTCAAAACCAGTCTCCAGTCGTCTTCTTCCACATTCAACGGATCCTAACATCATCTAGCTTATAGCCCATGATTAGCTTTTAGCTTTATAGCGATTTCCTTTTTTTGTTTGTTTTCTTCATTGCAGTAATAATAATCTCTGCTTTTCTGCCTTCTTGTTAGAATTATATGTAATAATTACACTGCCTGGATGTGGAGACGCAACTGCACTGTTGACAAGCCTCTCCCTGGGGCACGTTGCTCAAGCACTTGTGTGCAAGCTTGTTCTTCTAGCTGTGGCCATCTAGCTTTGAGATCATGATTAGCTTTTAGCATTTTAGCGATTAGCTTTTTTGTTTTCTTCATTGCAGTAACAATAATCTCTGATTTTCTGGCCTCTTGTTAGAATTACACTTGGCCTATTATGCCTAATGGTTCTATCAGATGAGCCCCCAAGTGTTACGGATATGAGAATTTAGATGATTGAAATCGCCCTGTGAAACCAGTAAAGCACAACAGACCATGACATTAACTATGTACAATTTAATAATATGACCAAAATAAGACAAAATTCACATTATATACAACTTAGACCTAAACCATGTACAAATTAACCAAGGGTCCCATAGTCACCTGCAGCAGGGTAAATTTAGTGGTGGCGCATGTGCTGGCAGGGAAAGGCTTGTCATCCCTTGTGGGCGGTGCGTGGCCGTGGATGCTGGACTGCGTCGACGAAGTCCCGAACAGCGGTTCCATGATCTGCCCTGGATGACCTCCCCCGTTGGTGATCCACCACGATGAGTCCCCTTGGATGATATGCCCGAAGAGCCTGGAGGAGCCTGGAAGACCGTAGCAGTCGGCCACCGGGCCCTAATATAGATATCCCCAAACCAAGTTGAACAAACCCAGGCAAGCTCAGACAAGCCCCAACATGTCTGTGTTGCTCCTCCCCTCTGTTGGACTGCCCAACTCCAGTCCTCTATGGAAAATTACAGCCTCCCACAGCTGAGTCACACCATGTGACTCTCTTCCATTATGTTTACAGTATATTTCCATTCCCTCCCAATAGGTACATACTCGTAACAAGGCCCTTGACTATTCGCGGTTTTGCACTCACGGTTTGAGTATTTGCGGACTGCCAAGCAACTCGCACATGATTCAAATTCAGCCACTGGCTGTCCTTCCTGCTGATTGGTTGAGATGATGTCACGCCCCTTTTTCCTCATTCGCGCACAAGTTGGCAATGAGCCTTTTTTTGGATTGGATTGGATTCAGGGTGCCTTCACTCATGGCTGAGGAACCCCTCCCTGGACCTCTTCCAGCGGGCTCTATCTTGTGCGAGGCTTGGCCAGTTGTGCGCTAGGCATTGAGTCAGGTCGTCGCGACATCTTGTTTTTGGTTGTCCTCGTGGTGGTTTCCAGCTCCGGGGCATCCACTCTGTTACTCTGATTGTCCAACGATTGTCGACGAATCGAGCCACATGGCCTGCCCATCTGTGCTTGCTGTTGTTGATGGTGTGCACGATATCCCTCACTCCTGTTTGCTCTCTGATCCATGTGTTGGGCTTTCTATCCTTTAGAGAGACATTCAGCATGAGGCGTTCGATTTTCCTCTGTGCCACTGTGAGCATTTCCTTCATTGTGTTGTTGAGAGCCCATGTTGCGCTTCCATATGTCATGACCGGCAGGATATATTTGTCATGTATCTTCCGCTTGATTCTCATGCTGGTCTTTCTGCCTTTCATGATGGACTCAAACTTGCCGAATGCTGCCCAGCCGAGAGTTATCCGACGCTTGATTTCTGCCAGGAGATCCCCGTCTTGCGTGATGGTCTTGCCGAGGTATACATAGCTGTCTACTTGCTCTATGATCTTACCGTCAACTGTGACCACTGTGGGGGTAACGTGTTTGTTAAAGATCACTTTGGTTTTACCGAGATGCATGTTCAGCCCAGCTGGATTGCTGGTGTTGTTGATGTCATTGAGCATCTCCTCCAGTTGCTGCGGTGTGTGGGCAAGTAGTATGATGTCGTCGGCGAATTCCAAGTGCGCGAGGTACTCTCTGTCAATATTGATTCCACGGTCTTTCCAGTCGATTTGGCTCAGAATTGCATCTTGGAGACAGGCTGTGAAGAGTCTTGGAGAGATGTTGTCTCCTTGGCGAGCTCCTCTCTGTAATCTTATGTTGCCATTATCCTTGTGGAGCCTGAGGATGGCAGTGGCTTCCTTGTAGAGGTCTCTGATGATGTTGATGTAGATGTTATTTACTCCTTGATTGACTAGGACATTGAACATCAGTGTGTATTCTATGGAATCGAAGGCTTTCTCATAGTCCACAAAGGCCAGGCTTAGGGGGATGTTGTACTCGTTGGCATTTTCTTGGATTTGGCTCATGACTTGGATATGATCGATGGTGGAGTATCCCGTTCTAAATCCTGCCTGTTCTCTCGGTTGGTGGAGGTCGAGAGTGAGTGTCATTCTTCTCAGGAGGATTTGAGAGAAGGTCTTGTAGATGACTGGGAGGAGGCTGATTGGTCGATAATTCTTGATGTCCGCCTTGTCGCCCTAAACAGTAAAGAGGCTGGATGTCTCTTCTGAACCAATAAGACTTTCTCTGGAAGAAACGACAGTTTCCTCTGAAGTTATGTCATTGGTGAGAGGAATAATCGTCTGAACTGTTGTAAAACACTCCACTATTAAAGTCTTTTTCAATTATTATTCCAGTACACGACCTAAGGTAATGTTTAAACTGTTTGTGTGTTATATTTCATTTACTGTGATGTAGCATGTTTCTCATTTTGTTTTGTTTATCCTATACATTTCTTGTTATTTTATGTCCTTTTTGTTATGGTCTGTGTTTTGGGAACTTTGATTTTGGCACTGTGCCTCGAACTAACTGTTTACTTCCCTTCGGCAGAGGGGCGTGGCTGAGCTGCTGGTAGCACACACCTGAATTCACTATTCTCATTTACTCCCAATAAACAAAAGCACGCTCACCTCTGCGCCAGAGGATTAACTCACATCAACATCACTGCTTCTTTGGTTTGTAACACTCTGTCTGTCTGTCTTTCTTTCGGCTTTTTCCTTTTTACTTGGGAGTCGCCACAGCGAATCATCTGATTCGCACGTTTGATTTGGCAGAGGTTTTTACGTCGGATGCCCTTCCTGTCACAACCCTTTTTAGCAAGGGACAGAAACACGCTGACGACTTTGCAGCTACTCTTTACGAAAGTCAGCAATGGTTCTTTTACATCAACCTCTCACCATAGACAGTGAGATACATGGCCCTTTGATAACCCAGTTAGCTGCACTGGGGGGGACAGTGACAACTCTGTGGAGAGTGGGACTCGAACCCCCAACCTTTGGATCAGCGATCCAGCGCCCTATACCACAACACTCTCGAGCTCTAAAATTCTGTTTTGTACTTGCTTTGGCTGGGGGGCGTGGCTGAGCTGCTCGGACTTAATGCAGTTAAGACCTGAATTTAGTCATCTCATGACTAATGAAATACGTTCCTCTAGTGGGAATTTTTGAAAACTACAGGGCTGTATGTTTTTCATAGAATGCTTTGAAAGGTGTTTTATAGGTATGCTGTATAATGTTTATATTTTATCATCAATAAATATAACAGTAAAAATTGAAAAGTTTTTCTGAATCATTACTACATTTTACTACATTAATACTGTATTAATGTGTAAGACTGTCTATAGAATGTGTTTAAGAAGCATATTTTAGTGCATGTAATAGATACATAGTATTTTACTTCCGGCTGCTCATTCGGGCATGTGACGTGATACATGGGGTTTTACTTCCGGGTACAGAACTCGCGGTTTATCTTCATTCGCGGGAGGTCCCGGAAGCGAACCCCCACGAATGTCAAGGGCCTACTGTATATGTAATAATTTCATGACCTGGACGTGGAGACGCAGCTGCACTGTTGACAAGCCTCTCCCTGCGGCATGTTGCTCAAGCACCCATGTGTGAGCTCATTCCTCTAGCTTCACCATTTAGCTTTTAGCCTGCAATTAGCTTTTTTTTTGTTTGTTTTCTTCATTGCAGTAATAATAATCTCTGCTTTTCTCCAGTCCCTCACAAGTTTCTCATTCACTCCAAACTTTCTTTCTGCTGCTCGATTGCCATTTTCTGCTGGATATTTCACTACTTGCAGGGGCAGTGGTGGTCTAGTGGTATAGTGCGCTGGATCACTGATCCAAAGGTTGGGGGTTCAAGTCCCACTCTCCACAAGGTTGTCACTGTCCCCCCCAGTGCAGCTAACTGGGTTATCAAAGGCGGGCCATGTCTCTCACTGTCTATGGTGAGAGGCATGTAAAAGAACCATTACTGACTTTCGTAAAGAGTAGGCTGCAAAGTCGTCAGTGTGTTTCTGTCCCTTGTTAAAAAGGGTTGTGACAGGAAGGGCATCCAACATAAAAACCTCTGCCAAATCAAACGTGTGAATCAGATGATTCGCTGTGGTGACTCCTGAGTGAAAGGGAAAAAGCCGAAAGACAGACAGACATTTCACTACTTTGCAGCTTGTAATCTGCAGAATAGGATTTTCTTTTTGGGGGCATTTCTTCAGTGGTGGATGAGCAGGTACTGGTACCCAAACCTAGAGTGCCCTCTTGTGGTTGTTAAAATAACTTCTTTTCCTTTCGACTTTTCCCTTCAGGGGTCGCCACAGTAAACCATCCGCCTCCATCTCACCCTATCCTCTGCCTCTTCGGAATCAGAAGAATCAGAATCAATTATTTATGACCACACAACCAAGTTGGTGGAATTTGCTATTGGTACAGCACTCAGCTATCACAGTTTGGTTTCATGCCAAGAAAGAGCACCACAGATGCAGTGTTTGCCTTGAGGATGTTAATGGAGAAGTACAGAGAAGGTCAGACGGAGCTGCATTGTGCCTTTGTGGATTTGGAGAAAGCATATGACAGGGTGCCGAGAGAAGAACTGTGGTATTGCATGAGGAAGTCTGGAGTGACAGAGAAGTATGTTAGAGTGGTGCAGGACATGTATGAGAGATGTAAGACAGTGGTGAGGTGTGCTGGCGGTGTGACAGAAGAGTTCAAGGTGGAGGTGGGACTGCATCAAGGGTCAGCTCTCAGCCCCTTCTTGTTTGTTATGGTGATGGACAGGCTGACAGACGAGGTTAGACAAGATTCCCCATGGACTATGATGTTTGCAGATGACATTGTGATCTGTAGTGAGAGCAGAGAACAAGTGCAGGAAAATCTAGAGAGGTGGAGGTATACCCTGGAAAGGAGGGGAATGAAGATTAGCCTCAGTAAGACAGAATACATGTGCATGAATGACAAGGACCCAAGAGGAACGGTGAGGTTACAGGGAGCAGAGATAAGAAAGGTGGAGGATTTTAAGTACTTAGGCTCAACAATCCAGAGCAATGGAGAGTGGGGAAAAGAGGTGAAGAAGCGTGTGCAGGAAGGTTGGAATGGATGGAGAAAAGTACCCGGTATGATGTGTGATAGGAGGGTATCGGCAAGAATGAAAGGAAAAGTGTACAAGACGGTGTTGAGGTCAGCGATGTTGTATGGTTTAGAAACAGTGGCACTGGGGAAAAGACAGGAGGCAGAGCTTGAGGTAGCAGAGATGAAAATGTTGAGGTTCTCTTTGGGAGTAACGAGGATGGATAGGATTAGGAATGAGCACATCAGAGGGACAGCACATGTTAGATGTTTTGGAGACAAAGTCAGAGAGGCTAGATTGAGATGGTTTGGACATGTACAGAGGAGGGATAGTAAGTATATTGGTAATAGGATGCTGAGGCTGGAACTACCAGGCAGAAGGCCTAGAGGAAGACCAAAGAGACGATTCATGCATGTAGTGAAGGAGGACATGTCGGTCGTTGGTGTAAGAGAAGAAGATGCAAAGGATAGGGTGAGATGGAGGCAGATGATTCGCTGTGGCGACCCCTGAAGGGAAAAGCCGAAAGGAAAAGAAGACAGCACTTAGCTATGACAAGTTACAAAGGACATTAACAACACACATCATACAACAATGACCGCACACATGAAAACAAATGATTACATGCATAAGCCATATTGACTACAGACATAATAGACAAAAAAACAACAACAACACCGACAAGGGTGTAATGTGCATTTAGTGCAAAGAGTTCAGATTCCTTCTGACTGTAGGGAAGAAACTGTTCTTGAAGTGGGATGTTCTGGTGGGTAGAGATCGATATCGCCTCCTAGTGGGCAGCGGTTGAAACAAATGATGGGCAGGGTGAGAGGGATCAGAGGTGATTTTTTTGTGCTCTTAAGATTGAGCGTTTATGATAAATTGATTGGACTGATGGAAGGGGGGTGCCAATGATCCTGGATGATTTATTGACAATGCGCTGTAGTTTTTTCTGTGAGTTGCTGTCTAGGCTGCCATACCAAACTGTTATGGATGAAGTGAGAGTGCTCTCAATGATGGCGGAGTAGAAACGGAGGAGGAGATTTGTTTTCACTCTGAATTTCTTGAGCTGTCTCAGGAAAAACAGTCTTTTAACTTTTTTGTGAATGTAATCTGTGTTAGTGTTTCATTTTAGTGTATTGTTAATGTAAGTGCCGAGAAATTTGAAAGAGTCAGTTATAGCTATGGGTTCACCAGAGATGTGAATAGGAGCTTTGGAAAAGGCTGTGCCCCTGAAGTAAATTATTAGTTCCTTTGTTTTAGATGGGTTAAGCTGGAGGTTGTTTTCTTGGCACCAGGAGACAGCTTGGGCTACTTGTTGATGGTACTGGTGTTCATTATCCATGGTTATGAGTCTGATGATGGTCGTGTCGTCTGCATACTTAAAAATGGAAACTGAACTGTAATGGGATGTCATATGCTTTGTGTACAGAGAAAAAAAAGGCATGGTAAGAAAGACACTGCCCTGGGGGACACCTGTGCTGAGGGTTTGAGGTCGAGATGAGAGGTTACCCATCTTAACCCTTTGTTGCCTTGGAAATGGATGACTTCAGTTGGTTGAGGATGATGTGTTCAAACGACTTCATGACCACGGACGTTAGGGCGATTGGTCTGTAATCGTTGAGACACGAGATCTTTGGTGATTTTGGAACAGGGATTATGAATAAAACCTTGAAACACTGTGAAACTGTACAGTGGCGGAGGGACGTATTGAAGATGGAGGTGAATATTGGGACCAGTTGAGCTGCGCAGTACTTAAGAACAGCAGGGGTGATCCCGTCTGGGCCAGCTGATTTCCTCTTGTTCGTCTTCTTGAAGACGTTCCTGACCGCTTCCTCCTGGATGAGAAATGAGGGGGGTGGGAGGGGGTATGGGAGTGGATTGGGGTACTGGGGACTGTTCAAACCTCCCATAAAACTCATTGAGTTTGTTTGGAAGGTCCATATCGATGTCAGATGGAATGGAGTTTTTTTTTTTTTGTAATCAGTCATGTCCTTTAGTTTTTTCCATACATATCGGATATTGTTTGATGTGATCTGATGTTCCAGCTTCATTGCATCGTTTGATTTGGCTTTCCTGATTGCAGACCTCAATTGATATTTGGCAGTAGTGTATAACTCCTTGTTTCCGCTGAGGAAAGCAGAGTTCTTTTTCTTGCATATGAGTAAGATATCTTTTGGAATGCAGCCATGAGGTGGGGGGGCACTAACCAGTGTCTCTCCCCCTCATGCCGGTCCCAAGCCCGGAGAAATGCAGAGGGCTGTGTCAGGAAGGGCATCCGACGTAAAACCAATGCCAATTATTTATGATGCAAATCAAAAGTATTACCTCCATACCGGATCGGTCGAGGCCCGGGTTAACAACGACCGCCATCAGTGCTGTCAATCAACAGGGTGCTGATGGAAATTGGACTACTGTTGGTCGAAGACGTCGAAGAAGGAGAGGTGGGAGACGTGTCCGTAGGCAGAGAGAGAAGAGGAAAGGCATGAGTCTAGGACTGAGAGTGGGGACTTTGAATGTTGGAACTATGCACAGAAAAGGTAGAGAGCTGGTTGACATGATGCAGAGGAGGAAGGTGGACATACTGTGTGTTCAGGAGACCAGGTGGAAAGGTAGCAAGGCTAAAAGCTTAGGAGCAGGGTTTAAGCTATTTTATCACGGTGTGGATGGGAAGAGAAATGGAGTAGGAGTCATCTTGAAGGAGGAGTTTGTCAGGAATGTTCTAAAAGTGAAAAGAGTGTCAGACAGAGTGATGAGTCTCAAGTTAGAAATTGAAGGTGTAATGCTCAATGTTGTTAGTGCTTATGCCCCACTGGCAGGATGTGAGCTAGAAGAGAAGGAGAGATTCTGGAGTGACTTAGATGACGTGATGCAGAGTACCACCAGAGGTGAAAGAGTGGTCATTGGTGCAGACTTCAATGGACATGTTGGTGCAGGCAACAGAGGTGACGAGGAAGTGATGGGCAGGTTTGGTATCCAGGACAGGAACGCAGAAGGACAGATGTTGATAGATTTTGCAAAAAGGATGGAAATGGCTGTGGTGAATACTTTCTTTGAGAAGAAACAGGAGCATAGGGTGACTTATAAAAGCGGAGGTAGGAGCACACAGGTAGACTACATCTTGTGTAGGCGATGTAATTTGAAGGAAGTCAGTGACTGCAAAGTCATCGTGGGTGAGTGTTGCCAAACAGCATAGGATGGTGGTGTGCAGGATGACTCTGATGGTGAGAAAGGTGAAAAAGGCAAAGGCAGAGCAGAAGACAAAGTGGTGGAAGCTGAAAAAGGAAGAGTGTCGTGTTGTCTTCAAGGAGGAGTTGAAACAGGCTTTGGGTGGCCAGGAAGTGCTTCCAAATGACTGGACAACCACAGCAAATGTGATCAGGGACACAGGTAGGAGAGTACTTGGTGTGTCCTCTGGAAGGAAAGTAGATAAGGAGACTTGGTGGTGGAATGAGGAAGTGCAGGAGTGTGTACAAAGGAAGAGGTTAGCCAAGAAGAAGTGGGACATTGAGAGGACCGAAGAGAGTAAACAGAAGTACAGGGAGACACAGCGTAAGGCGAAAGTAGCAGTGGCTAAGGCCAAACAGAGGGCGTATGATGACTTGTATCATAGGTTGGATAGTAAAGAGGGAGAAAATGATCTATACAGGTTGGCACAGCAGAGAAATAGAGATGGGAAGGACGTGCAGCAAGTTAGATTGATAAAGGACAGAGAGGGAACTGTATTGACTAATGACAGAAGTGTGCTGGGAAGATGGAAAGAGTACTTTGAAGAGCTGATGAATGAGGAAAATGAGAGAGAAAAAAGAGTAGAAGAGGTAACCATTGAGGAGCAGGATGTAGCAAAGATCAGTCAGGGTGAAGTGAGAAGGGCATTGAAGAGGATGAAGAATGGAAAGGCAGTTGGTCCTGATGATATACCTGTGGAGGTATGGAAGTGTCTCGGAGAGGTAGCAGTAGATTTTCTGACAAGAACATTCAACAAGGTACTAGAGAGTGAGCAGATGCCGGAGGAGTGGAGGAGAAGTGTGCTGGTGCCCATTTTTAAGAACAAGGGAGACGTGCAGAGTTGCAGCAACTACAGCGGGATAAAGTTGACGAGCCATACGATGAAGTTATGGGAAAGAATAGTGGAAGCTAGACTAAGGGCAGAGGTCAGCATTTGTGAACAACAGTTTGGTTTCATGCCAAGAAAGAGCACCACAGATGCAATGTTTGCCTTGAGGATGTTAATAGAGAAGTACAGAGAAGGTCAGAGGGAGCTACATTGTGCCTTTGTGGATCTGGAAAAAGCATATGACAGGGTGCCAAGAGAAGAACTGTGGTATTGCATGAGGAAGTCTGGAGTGGCAGAGAAGTATGTTAGAGTGGTGTGGACATGTATGAGAGATGTAAGACAGTGGTGAGGTGTGCTGTCGGTGTGACCGACGAATTCAAGGTGGAGGTGGGACTGCATCAAGGGTCAGCTCTGAGCCCCTTCTTGTTTGCTATGCTGATGGACAGGCTGACAGACGAGGTGAGACAAGAATCTCCATGGACTATGATGTTTGCAGATGACATTGTGATCTGTAATGAGAGCAGAGAACAAGTGCAGGAAAATCTAGAGAGGTGGAGGTATGCCCTGGAAAGGAGAGGAATGAAGGTTAGCCTCAGAAAATCAGAATACATGTGTGTGAATGAGAAGGACCCAGGAGGAACGGTGATGTTACAGGGAGCAGAAGTTAATGTATAATGTCACCACGTCTGTGAGCACGTCAAGGCAGTTCGCACCTGAACTGAATACATCCCAATCAGTGCATTCGAAGCAGCCTCTCAGTGTTTCAACGGCCGCCGCTTTACTTGACTGTTTTGGACGTGGTGTTTGTGGATTTAAGCTTTTGTCTATATTTCGGGATGAGGAGCAGCATGGCGTGGTTGGACCCCCCGAGCGGAGCCCTTGGGAAAGCTCGGTAAGCATCGCTGATGGCAACGTAGCAATGGTCCAGTGTGTTAGTGCCTCTGCTAGGACATGTGACTTGTTGAATATAGTTGGGGAGTTCGGCGGACAAGTTGGTGTCATTAAAGTCACCGAGCACAGTGACTACTGC
This sequence comes from Plotosus lineatus, assembly GCA_024760905.1. NCBI lineage: Eukaryota > Metazoa > Chordata > Actinopteri > Siluriformes > Plotosidae > Plotosus > Plotosus lineatus. The sequence goes on from CM045734.1 coordinate 61,995,214, forward strand.
GTCGGGATGAGTTTTCAACAGATGATATGTAGGTTGCTCGCTCCGTGATGGCCAAGTTGGCGTTAGCCGATGGCGGGATGTAAACACCAATCAGTATAATAGAAGCAAATTCTCTTGGGAGGTAGGCGGGTCTGCATTTGACACTGATGTATTCCAATTGTGGTGAACAAGTAGTGTTTAATACGGTCATGTTGCTACACCAGCATTGGTTGATCAAAAAACAAATACCACCACCTTTAGTTTTTGTGGATAGCTTGACTGACCTGTCGGTACGGTAGAGTGAGAAGCCAGGCAGGGTTACCGCTTGGACTGGCACGGTGTGGTCAAGCCAGGTCTCGGTCAGGCAGATAGCAGAACAGTCTTTATAATCCTTGTTACTTTGGAGGAGAAGGAAGAGTTTGTCAGCTTAAAAGCTAATAACAGGTTAATAGCTCGTTTAGAGTACCTTTTTATGATATGCTAATTTTTTGAATATAGGAATTTTGGGTTTTCATGAGCTGTATGCCAAAATCATCAGTATTAAAACAATAAAAGACCTGAAATATTTCAGTTGGTGTGCAATGAATCTAAAATATGTCTGTCTCCCTTTTGGCTTTTTCCCTTTTACTCGGGAGTCGCCACAGCGAATCATTTGATTCGCACGTTTGATTTGGCAGAGGTTTTTACATCGGATGCCCTTCCTGTCACAACCCTTTTAGCAAGGGACAGAAACACGCTGACGACTTTGCAGCTACTCTTTACGAAAGTCAGCAATGGTTCTTTTACATGCTTCTCACCATAGACAGTGAGAGACATGGCCCGCCTTTGATAACCCAGTTAGCCGCACTGGGACGAATGTAAAATGAATGTACAATGAATCTAAAATAGATGAAAGTTTAATTTTTAACATTTGTACATTACAGAAAATAATGAACTTTATCAGTTCATCAGTTCATTTTCTGTAACCGCTTCATCCTAATTAGGGTTGCGGGGAGGCTGGTGCCCATCCCTGCCAACTCGGGGTGAGGGCAGAGTACACCCTGGACAGCTTGCCCAGGCTATCGCAGGGCATAAACATGCTGATGTCTTTGCAGCCTACTCTTGTCGAAAGTCAGCAATGGTTCTTTTACATGCCTCACACCATAGACAGTGAGAGACATGGCCGGCCTTTGATAACCCAGTTAGCTGCATTGGGGGGGACAGTGACAACCCTGTGGAGACTGGGACTCGAACCCCCAACCCTTGGATTAGCGGTACGCCCCCCCCCCCCCCCCCCCATACCACTAGACCACCACTGCCCCTGTTGAACTATATCACAATATGTTAATTTTTTGAGAAGGACTAGTAGAAGCAGAGCTTGTACCGGGCCGAGCGTCACGGCCGCCATCTTGCAAGCACAAATTAAATTCGACTCTTACTCCAACTACCTTCATGTCCGCCTTCACCACATCCATAAATCTCTTTGGTCTTCCTCTCGGCCTTCTGCCTGGTAGTTCCAACCTCAGCATCCTACTGCCAATATACTGACTATCCCTCCTCTGTACATGTCCAAACCATCTCAGTCTAGCCTCTCTGACTTTGTCTCCAAAACCCCTTACATGTGCTGTCCCTCTGATGTACTCATTCCTGATCCTATCCATCCTCGTTACTCCCAAAGAGAACCTCAACATTTTCATCTCTGCTACCTCCAGCTCTGCCTCCTGTCTTTTCCCCAGGGCCACTGTTTCTAAACCATACAACATCGCTGGCCTCATTACCGTCTTGTACACTTTTCCCTTCATTCTTGCCAATACTCTCCTATCACACATCACACCGGACACTTTTCTCCATCCATTCCAACCTTCCTGCACACGCTTCTTCACCTCTTTCCACAATCTCCATTGCTCTGGATTGTTGAGCTTAAGTACTTAAAATCCTCCACCTTCTTTATCTCTGCTCCCTATAACCTCACCGTTCCTTTTGGGTCCTTGTCGTTCACACACATGTATTCTGTCTTACCTTCATTCCTCTCCTTTCCAGGGCATACCTCCACCTCTCTAGGTTTTCCTTCACTTGTTCTCTGCTCTCACTACAGATCACAATGTCATCTGCAAACATCATAATCCATGGAGATTCTTGTCTAACCTCGTCTGTCAGCCTGTCCATTACCCTAGCAAACAAGAAGGGGCTGAGAGCTGACCCTTGATGCAGTCCCACCTCCACCGTGGACTTCTGTCACACCAACAGCACACCTCACCACTGTCTTACATCTCTTATACATGTCCTGCACCACTCCAACATACTTCTCTGCCACTCCAGACTTCCTCATGCAATACCACAGTTCCTCTCTCAGCACCCTGTCATATGCTTTCTCCAGATCCACAAAGGCACAATGCAGCTTCGTCTGGCCTTCTCTGTACTTCTCTATGAACATCCTCAAAGCAAACACTGCATCTGTGGTGCCCTTTCTTGACATGAAACCAAACTGTTGTTTACAAATGCTGACCTCTGCCCTTAGTCTAGCTTCCACTATTCTTTCCCATAACTTCATTGTATAGCTCATCAACTTTATCCCTCTGAAGTTGCCACAACTCTGCACGTCTCCCTTGTTCTTAAAAATGGGCACAAGCACACTTTTCCTCCATTCCTCCGGCATCTGCTCACTTCTAAGACCTTGTTGAATGTTCTTGTCAGAACATCTACTGCTACTTCTCCTAGACATTTCCATACCTCCACCGGTATGTCATCAGGACCAACTGCTTTTCCACTCTTCCTCTTCAATGCCCTCCTCACTTCACCCTTACTAATCTTTGCTACTTCCTGGTCTTCAACGGTCACCTCTTCTACTCTTTTTTTTTCTTTTTTTTCCTCTCTCATCTTCCTCATTCATCAGCTGTTCAAAGTACTCTTTCCATCTTTCCAGCACACTTCTATCATCAGTCAACACGTTTCCCACTCTGTCCTTAATCACTCTATCTTGCTGCACATCCATCCCATCTCTATTTGTCTGCTGTGCCAACCTGTATAAATCATTTTCTCCCTTCTTACTGTCCAACCTATCATACATGTCATCATACGCCGTCTGGTTGGCCTTTGACATGTAAGAGAAAAAATACAACCTTGACTGTATAATGTGCAACCTTGTTTTTATGATTTCCTGTTTTCTGAATTGCGCAACCACTATAATGATATGCACCTGCTGAACTGGCTCTGTGGAATGTGTTGCGGTCAGCAGAATGAGGCGGCCGACCGAAACCGCAGAACCAGTTTGAGACAGGTTTGAGAAATGACCATTTCCTTTTCTCAATCCGCGTGGACAAGTGCAGTTTCGCGTTCTTCTCACGCAACCCCTCCTTATAAATATCATGTAACCCACAGCATGAGTAGAGATCTCTCTGCACATGCCGTTTGCATGTGTATTGCTCTGAATAAACTCAACTCCTGAGAAATATTGACTTCTGCCTGATCGATAATAAGAAACATTAACTTTTATCCAATCAATAAAATTTCCACGACACACTTGGCGATGAGGATGGGATCCCGCGAGAGGTCGTCAGCGTCTTGACTTCGGGGAAAGCGCAACCTGAAGTAAAAGTACTTCATCCACAAATCTCGATTAGACGTTGAGAGACGTGGACCGGACACAGACGTTGATCACCGACGCCGGGATCCAACGAAAAGAAAAAAGAAGAGAAAAATTAAAACAGTGAGAAGTATTTATCTAAATTCAAAAAAAAAAAAAAAAGGCATTTTGAAGGACGTCACTAAAGGATTTGAATTTGTTCAGAGATGGCTATTTCTATAAGAGTACTGAAACATGTTGAATAGAAATAGTATATGGAAGATGCGATAAAATAATCACAAGATTACTGAAACATTGTTGAGTGGTTATTTTCATGAAACTACAATTTTGTAAGAGAACGTAAAATCATGTGAACAAAATGGGTAGTAAAGGGAGTAAAACAGAGTATGACAATGAGTCAATAATGAGTGTCCTATAATGAGGGATATGAGATGAAATTATGGAAAGGAATGTGTAGAATGTGCACAAGTCTGGATTGCACAATTTGGATTCAAAGACGGAGGATCTTTGAGTAAAAATCAACTGGAAGTTTTAGAAATGACATTAAGAGAGGAAAAGGAGAGGGTTAGAAGGAAGAGCAGTGGAAAGTCTGAAAAGGTGGCAGAAATAAACAAACACATAATATGTCTTGGGCAGTGGAAGGAGGAATGTGAAAGTAGGGAAAGAAAAAGGCAAGCAAAAAAATTACCATATGTTGATATAGATAATGAAGACGAGTGTTTCATCACTCTAAAAAAGGAAAAAGTTCAAGGGGAAATTATATCCATCTTTTCCAGGGATCACCAGCGACACGTCCGCCTTCTCGGGGACCCCAGACGACGATCGTCCACCCCCTTATCTCAAGGAACCAAGTGCCCCGGCTAGTCCTGACCTGAGTGAAGAAGTGGCCGGCCGCGTACAGGCGCCGCGCGGATGATGACACGCCTGCAGAAAAAAAACGGCGCGACACCTCAGGCCCGCTCATGCCCGAGAACCCCGACCCAGTCAAACAAGTCCTCGCCCCGATGGTCGAAGTGATGGGCCCGGTCGGGCCACACATCGTCTTCAGACCCTGGACGATGAAAGAGATCGTGGAGGCAGCGAAGGACTTGGGTAAAGTGGAAGAATTAGGAGGAAATCAGTTTACTAAGCTCCTTCTTGAATTCATCGACATGTATGCACCTACCAGCAAGGAACTACAGAAAGTGCTGTCACTGTGTATGATGCCAGCCTCATACAACCAAGTCAAGGACGTGTTCATCGGAGAGTGGAACCACCCGGGAACCCCTGGTTGGCGGCGAGGAAACAGCGCGGACGAGGACGACACTTCCTATCAACGAGGCATAGACCAGCTGCAGAAAAGAATCATCCAGTGTTTCCCATTCCAGTGCAACATGAAGGCTATCACTGAGACGACTCAACACGAGGAAGAGAATTTCGAGGCCTTTCTCCATCGCCTCGCTAAGGCCTTCAGGGACAATTCTGGCATAAATCCAGATGACAATCCAACCAGCCCATACCAGGTGTTTCTGAAACAACACTTCCTGTCTAATCTGCAGTCACAGTTAAGAGAGGGTGTGCAGTCAACCTGCATAGGGTTCTCAGATCCAAGCACCCCCCTGACCGAACTGGCAAAACATGCGAAGCATGCTCAGAACAGCCAGAAAAAGCACAAACAACGAGAAAAGGAAGGAAATGAAACACAGGGCCCAGCTGCAGCTGCTGCAAAGCCATTTTCAACCATCCTGGGATGGCACAACCACACCCTGGCAACATAGGCCCAGGCCCGCCTCAGGATCACACAACCTGTCAAAGCCCCCGACCCAAACCAAAACCCAGCAGCAGCCTCAGCCTTCGGCTGACAGACCGTGCTACATCTGCGGCTCCCCACATCACTGGGCTAGAGAATGTCCGCAAAGGAAACAACAGAAAGGACGGGGGAGAGGACTGCTTGATGAAGCAAAAAAGAGTCTCTCCTGGAGCGTGTTTCATGACCCCAGATTCCATACATTGCACAGCTCATGTTGCTCACCAAAGAGACGAAAAATATGAGGAAGAATTTTTTAAGGTAATAAGAGATTAAGTAAATTATGGTGTAAATTTATTTTGGAATTCCAATAAAAGTGCACTCCAAATTTGTTTGTCTGCAGAACTTCTTCTTCTTTTCCTTTCGGCTGTTCCCTTCAGGGGTCGCCACAGCAAATGATCTGCCTCCATCTCTCCCTATCCTCTGCATCTTCTACTCTTACTCCAACGACCTTCATGTCCGCCTTCACCACATCCATAAATCTTCTCTTTGATCTTCCTCTGGGCCTTTTGCCTGGTAGTTCCAACCTCAGCATCCTACTACCAATATACTCACTATCCCTCCTCTGTACATGTCCAAACCATCTCAATCTAGCCTCTCTGACTTTGTCTCCAAAACATCTAACATGTGCTGTCCCTCTGATGTACTCATTTCTGATCCTATCCATCCTCGTTACTCCCAAAGAGAACCTCAACATTTTCATCTCTGCTACCTCCAACTCTGACTCCTGTCTTTTCCCCAGGGCCACTGTCTCTAAACCATACAACATTGCTGGCCTCATCACCGTCTTGTACACTTTTCCCTTCATTCTTGCCGATACTCTCCTATCACACTATCACACTGGACACTTTTCTCCATCCATTCCAACCTGCCTGCATGCGCTTCTTCACCTCTTTTCCACACAAGCATAAGTACTTAAAATCCTCCACCTTCTTTATCTCTGCCCCCTGTAACCTCAAAGTTCCTCTTGGGTCCTTGTCGTTCACACACATGTATTCTGTCTTACTGAGACTAACCTTCAATCCCCTCCTTTCCAAAGCATACCTCCACCTCTCTCGATTTTCCTCCACTTGTTCTCTGCTCTCATTACAGATCACGATGTCATCTGCAAACATCATAGTCCATGGAGATTCTTGTCTAACCTCGTCTGTTAGCCTGTCCATCACCATAGCAAACAAGAAGGGGCTGAGAGCTGACCCTTGATGCAGTCCCACCTCCACCTTGAACTCTTCTGTCACACCGACAGCACACCTCACCACTGTCTTACATCTCTCATACATGTCCTGCACCACTCTAACATACTTCTCTGTCACTCCAGACTTCCTCATGCAATACCACAGTTCTTCTCTCGGCACCCTGTCATATGCTTTCTCCAGATCCACAAAGGCACAATGCAGCTCCTTCTGACCTTCTCTGTACTTCTCTATTAACATCCTCAAAGCAAAAACTGCATCTGTGGTGCTCATTCTTGGCATGAAACCAAACTGTTGTTCACAAATGCTGACCTCTGCCCTTAGTCTTGCTTCCACTATTATTTCCCATAGCTTCATTGTATGGCTCATCAACTTTATCCCTCTGTAGTTGCCACAACTCTGTACATGTCCCTTGTTCTTAAAAATGGGCACAAGCACACTTCTCCATTCCTCTGGCATCTGCTCACTTTCTAAGACCTTGTTGAATGTTCTTGTCAGAAAATCTACTGCTACCTCCCCTAGACACTTCCATACCTCAACTGGTATGTCATCAGGGCCAACTGCCTTTCCACTCTTCATCCTCTTCATGCCCTCCTCACTTCTCCCTTACTAATCTTTGCTACTTCCTGCTCCTCAACGGTCACCCCTTCTACTCTTTTTTCTCTCTCATTTTCCTCATTCATCAGCTCTTCAAAGTACTCTTTCCATCTTCCCAGCACAATTCTGTCATCAGTCAATACATTTCCCTCTCTGTCCTTTATCACTCTAACTTGCTGCACGTCTTTCCCATCTCCATTTCTCTGCTGTGCTAACCTGTATAAATCATTTTCTCCCTCCTTACTGTTCAACCTATCATACAAGTCATCATACGCCCTCTGTTTGGCCTTTGACACCGCTACCTTCACCTTATGCTGTGTCTCCCTGTACTCCTGTTTACTCTCTTCAGTCCTCTCAATGTCCCACTTCTTCTTGGCTAACCTCTTCTTTTGTACACACTCCTGCACTTCCTCATTCCACCACCAAGTCTCCTTATCTACTTTCCTTCCAGAGGACACACCAAGTACTCTCCTACCGGTCTCCCTGATCACATTGGCTGTGGTTGTCCAGTCATCTGGAAGCACTTCCTGACAACCCAAAGCCTGTTTCAACTCCTCCTTGAAGAAAACACGACACTCTTCCTTTTTCAGCTTCCACCACTTTGTCTTCTTCTCTGCCTTTGCCTTTTTCACCTTTCTCACCATCAGTGTCATCCTGCACACCACCATCCTCTGCTGTTTGGCAACACTCTCACCCACTACTACTTTGCAGTCACTGACTTCCTTCAAATTACATCGCCTACACAAGATGTAGTCTACCTGTGTGCTCTTACCTCCGCTTTCATAAATCACCCTATGCTCCTGTTTCTTCTTGAAGAAACTATTCACCACAGCCATTTCCATCCTTTTTGCAAAATCTATCAACATCTGTCCTTCTGTGTTCCTGTCCTGGATACCAAACCTACCCATCCCTTCCTCGTCCCCTCTGTTGCCTGCACCAACATGTCCATTGAAGTCTGCTCCAATGACCACTCTTTCACCTCTGGGGGTACTCTGCATCACTTCATCTACCTCACTCCAGAATCTCTCCTTCTCTTCTAGCTTACATCCTGCCTGTGGGGCATAAGCACTAACAACATTGACCTTCACGCCTTCAATTTCTAACTTGAGACTCATCACTCTGTCTGACACTCTTTTCACTTCTAGAACATTCCTGACAAACCCCTCCTTCAAGATGACTCCTACTCCATTTCTCTTCCCATCCACACCATTATAAAACAGCTTAAACCCTGCTGCTAAGCTTCTAGCCTTGCTACCTTTCCACCTGGTCTCCTGAACACACAGTATGTCCACCTTCCTCCTCTGCATCATGTCAGCCAGCTACCTATCTTTTCCTTGCATAGTTCCAACATTCAAAGTCCCTACTCTCAGTCCTAGGCTCACGCATTTCCTCTTCTCTCTCTGCCTACGGACCCGCCTCCCGCCTCTCCTTCTTCGACGTCTTCGACTAACAGTAGTCCAATTTCCATCAGCACCCTGTTGGTTGACAGCACTGATGGCGGTCGTTGTTAACCCGGGCCTCGACCGATCCGGTATGAATTTTGTTTTGATCACTTGCATTTTTAAATGTGGCAGAAGTTTTACACCGGATGCCCTTCCTGTCGCAACCCTCTGCATTTATCCGGGCTTGGGACCGGCATAAGGGGGAGAGACACTGGTTAGTTCTCCCCCTGCCTCATGGCTGCATTGTTTGTCTGCAGAACCAGTTGAAAAATTTGATGTTGAAAACAGTTATCCCCATGTTTCCTTCTCCAAACACCCACGTGACGAGTGGTTGGACTTGGGACCATGGATAAAAAGCTGTACAGAAATAACTGACTGGGCCCCGACTGACGACAGCAATGTATACTATTCCAACAATCTGAATGTATACAGACAAGAGATGGAAATTTTACTGATTGGTGAAAGAAACCTAAACTTAGTAATTGAGCAGCTGTGGGCAAAAGATAAATATGACGTAGGTTTAATTAAAAACTGTGAACCTGTTGTGATTACTCCAAAAACCACGTATCGCCCAAAGAGACCAAAGTATCCTCTCAGTCCAGAAGCAATAGCCGGAATTAAATTAGTATTCCTTTCACTACTTCAGAAAGGCATAATCGTGCCATACGATAACTCTCCCATGCTACCAGTTAAGAAATATCGCAAGCCCCCAGCACCGCCAGAATGGAGGTTCGTACAAGACCTGCAAGCTGTCAACAGCGCAGTACAGGCAAGGACACCATGGGTGCCGAATCCTCACACCATTTTGACTCAGATTCCTGCCACGGCCACGTGGTTCTCAGTGGTTGATCTATCTAACGCGTTTTTTTAGTGTACCGGTACACCCAGACTCACAATTTTGGTTTGCGTTTCAGTTTGAGGGCAAAGGATACACCTTTACTAGATTGGCTCAGGGCTTTACTGAAAGCCCCACTATCTACAACTGTGCACTAAAACGGTCACTGGATAAGCTCTGACTCGCTCCAGGAACAGTCTTATTACAGTATATTGACGACGTTCTTGTGGCAGCTCCCACGCAAGACCAGTGTAGGGCTGACACTATTGTGCTTTTGTGCCACCTAGCGGCTGAAGGCCACAAGGCCAGCAAGACCAAATTGCAATTCGTACAACAAGAAGTCACATTTTTAGGACACGTACTCACACCCAATTCTCGGGCAATGTCAAATAAGCACATTATTGCCATACAAAACATACCACAGCCACAAACTGTGAAACAACTAATGTCATTTCTGGGAATGTGTTCATACTGTCGGAGTGTCATACCCAACTACTCTGTTCTAGAGAGACCACTGCGATCCATGTGCCATGGCCCAGGAAGGCAGGCGTCGTCATTCCTCCAGTGGACACCGGAAACAGAAGGGGCGTTCACTGAGCTCAAAAGGCAGTTGCAGACCCCTCCAACCTTGTGGCTGCCAGATCCAATGAAGCTGTTTGTTCAGACAGTGGATGAAAAAGGAGGTTGTATGGTGTCAGTTCTTATGCAACGTCATGGTGACAAGCTACGCCCGGTGGCGTATTTCTCTGCTAAATTGGACCCTGTAGCCAGTGGCTTTCCGCCCTGTCTGCGCACAGTTGCCACCGCCGATAAAGCTTTGTCTTGTTCCAGGGGCATAGTGGGTTGGTCAGACCTAACCCTTTTGGTCCCACACGCAGTGACAGCTATCCTGAAAGAAAACAGGACAACCCACTTGTCGGCCACGCGCCTTTTGCGCTATCACACAAGCTTATTAGACCTACCAAACGTCACTATCAAGCGTTGCACAGTTCTGAATCCATCCACCCTCTTGCCACTTCCTGATGATGGCACACCGCATTGTTGTGTAGCGGAACTGTCAGTGTCGTGCACCCCGCGCCCTGACTTATCGGTTGAACCCCTAACAGAGGCAGATCTCACATTGTCCGTCGACGGATTAACATCACGTGACCCAAACACAGGCCTGTGTTGAGTAGGTTATGCTGTGTGCGACAATGATTCCGTAGTCCGCTCAGGGTCGCTCTCTCCACATTTCTCAGCTCAAGCTGCTAAGTTAGTAGCCCTAACCGAAGCGTGCAAATACGCAGAAGGGCAATCTGTAAATATTTTCACTGACTTTAGATACGCTTTTGGTGTTGTACATGACTTTGGTGCCATGTGGAGGCACCGAGGCTATATGAAATCGGATGACCATTCCATTTTAAATCACAAACTAGTGGCTGCCTTACTAGAAGCCATTCTATTACCATCTTCTATAGCTGTATGCAAATGCACTGCTCATACTAACGCTTCTGACACTATTTCCACAGGAAACGTGAGAGCTGACACTGCAGCAAAGACAGCCGCAGCAGGTGAGCCACAACCGCTTTCTGTTTTCTTCTCTGACTCCTTGCCGCAACTGCTCTCTGACCTGTCAATTTCTGCTCTCCAAACCCTTACGTCGAAACTGGATGAGAAGCTGTGGTTAGCATCTGGAGCAAAGCGCTCCCCTGATGGTTGGTTTGGTCCTAACGGTAAACCCTGCCTGCCCTCAGCCCTATTTCCACACTATGCCAAGTTGACCCATGGGTTAGACCATACGTCAAAACGGGGGATGTATACAATACTATTACAGCATTGGTTTACCAAAGCCTTCACCGCCTATGCACAAAGACACTGTGAAAAGTGCCTCATCTGCCTCCAGAATAACCCTGGAAGAGCTATAAAACCCGCAGCTCAGGCAGCACATGCAACCCCAACAAAACCATTTGACCACATCATGCTCGATTTCATCGAGTTAACACCATCTGAAAACAAAAAGTACTGTCTGGTCATAGTGGACATGTTCTCAAAATGGATAGAAGTCGTCCCAGCAAAAAATGCGACTGCTCATGTAGTGGCTAAGGCACTCCTCACGGAAATTATTCCGCGATGGGGTATTCCGGCGAAAATTAGTAGTGACAATGGTACACATTTTGTAAATGAAGCCATCAGCAACCTCACTGCTAATCTGGGAATTGACATGAGACGCCACTGTGCTTACCATCCAGCATCAGGCGGAGCTGTGGAAAGAGAAAATGGCACGTTAAAGACTAAACTGATGAAGTGTTGCGAGGAAACAAAACTGCCATGGACAAAAGCACTCCCCATAGTGCTGATGTACATGTGCAAGCGAGATAGAACTAACCTAAGTCCTTTTGAAATCCTGTTTGCTTCCCCTCCACAGGTAGGATGGGAGCCGAATGAGCCGCTTCAGACCCCTCATTGTGAATATTCCATTATAACCTATTGTACTAACCTGACTAAGACTCTTACAGATATTCATAGGCAAGTAGCCTGTGCTCTACCTGTCCCAGCCCAGCAGCCGCTCCACCGGCTACAACCTGGAGACTTTGTACTCATAAAGAACCACCGGAGAAAGAACTGGAGAAATCGGCGTTCTTCTGACAACGCACACGGCTGTAAAGATACAGAGAGAGCCACTTGGGTCCACGCATCCCACTGCAGGAAGGTACCGGACGTGCCAAGTCCCAACAATCAGGGTGACGTGAAATAAGTGCTCCCCTGCAACAGTGACATGCCAAGTCCCAACAATCAGCTAGGAGCCATGCTCAAGCTGCAACAACAGAACCAACAAGGCACTCGAAATCACCAGAACCGAGACTGCGTCTAGAAAGAAAGATGTTGAAACTACTACTCATGGCAAGTGTGGTCCTGACAGAAACCCAAGGCCTGGACTTTGGAGCCCTTACACCAGACATGGCCAACTGCAATGGAACCCGTAAAACTGTTGTTATATGCGTACCGCCAAATTCTACAACAAAAATACTGCTGCAAAACCTAGATCAGAGAGGCGAAGACTCCGGCCTGCAACATTGCCCCAATCAATACTGGTACTTTCTGATAGGGTGGTATAACAGATGGAGCGGGTTAGTAGTGGACCCGATAGGCAAAAACTGGAAAAGTTACGCCAATCATGAGGCAAACCAATGGAGAGTAAGATTGCAGATTGTAAACCGCACTAGCACCAGTTTCCAAATGGCAAAAATGAATAAGCAGCTGAACATTACAAAATGCCAGGTCATCTCTGTATGGTGCTGGTCACCCAGTAATTACCGGTTGGGAAGCTTTATTATATGTCAAAATAATACCTTAGCCACGAGAGCCCCAGCGCAGCTATCCCTAGCAGCACGAACCAGTGGGTCAATAGTCATACAAGGCAAAATGAAGACAGACGACTGGTTCAGTTATAACCGGGGTCTCGGGGGGGAAGAGATAATTGGCTGTTAATGACCAAGTAACCAAGCAAGGCCACAAAACAAGATTGTGTCATATGCATGGGACCAAGACCAATACTAAGGATAGTGCCAGCTGAAATAACCCTAGAATGCCTGATAAATGTAATGAATAACACAATCCCCAATAACGAATGTATGATATGGCACAATGTGTACCCACTCACAAGGGCTGAAAAACATAAACCCATATTTTCCAAAACAGTAGCCAGAGGGAATTTTACATGCATCAACATGACTGGTAAAGGTCGAGAACTCGGAAACATAAACGCCACTGAATGGTGCACTAATATAAACAATACAAGCATAGACTTTAATCCTATATCCCGAAGTGATATATGGTGGTGGTGTGGCGATAGCCGATTATTTGACAAGCTGCCGTTCAACCGTACTGGCTCTTGCGCTATTGTCACCCTATTACTCCCAATTTCAATATATCCCACTACAGTGCCTGCTGTATAATATTAACACCATAAGTACACGACACAAAAGGGACGTTTCATGGCAGGTTAAGGGAGATCCCACGTACATAGATGCTATAGGAGTCCCACAGGAAATCCCTGATGAATATAAACTAGTGGATCAAATAGCTGCCTTTCCTCTCTGCAAAGCTTACCTTACGACTAAGTCCATCTGAGGCTACAAAAAACAGCCAGCAACACTCTCTTGTGTTTTCAATTGCACATTGCATATAATAACTTTTCTTAAACCGATGAGGTGTGAATTGTCTTGATGTCCTCTTTACAATGTGTAATCTGTTGTATCCTCTTTTTGTACATTTTCTTTTTTGCATCTTTCCTTTTGTATTCTGTGTGCAACAGTGTGTATTTTTCTTTGTCAGGATGATCATATATGATCAAAACGGGGGAAATGTAAGGGAAAAAATACAACCTTAATTGTATAATGTGCAACCTTGTTATTATGATTTCCTGTTTTCTGAATTGCGCAACCACTATAATGATATGCATCTGCTGAACTGGCTCTGTGGAATGTGTTGAGGTCAGCAGAATAAGGCGGCCAACCGAAACCGCAGAACCAGTTTGAGAACTGACCATTCCCTTCTCTCAATTGCGCGGACAAGTGCAGTTGTGCATTCTTCTCACGCAACCCCTCCTTATAAATGTCATGTAACCCACAGCATGAGTAGAGATCTCTCTGCACATGCCGTTTGCATGTGTATTGCTCTGAATAAACTCAACTCCTGAGAAATATTGACTTCTGCCTGATCGATAATAAGAAACATTGACTTCTACCCAATCAATAAAATTTCCATGACAGATGCTACCTTTGCCTTACGCTGTGTCTCCCTGTACTCCTGTTTACTCTTTGGTCCTCTCTATGTCCCATTTCTTCTTAGCTAACCTCTTCTTTTGTACACACTCCTTAACTTCCTCATTCCATTACCAAGTCTCCTGATCTACTGTCCTTCCAGAGGACACGCCAAGTACTCTCCTACCTGTTTTCCTGATCACATTAGCTGTAGTTGTCCAGTCATCTGGAAGCACTTCCTGACCACCCAAAGCCTGTTTCAACTCCTCCTTGAAGACAACACGACACTCTTCCTTTTTCAGCTTCCACCACTTTGTCTTCTGCTCTGCCATTGCCTTCTTCACCTTCCTCACCATCAGCGTCATCCTGCACACCACCATCCTATGTTGTTTGGCAATACTCTCACCTACTACTACTTTGCAGTCACTGACTTTCTTCAAATTACATCTCCTACACAAGATATAGTCTACCTGTGTGCTCCAACCTCCACTTTTATAAGTCACCCTATGCTCCTGTCTCTTCTGGAAGAAAGTATTCACCACAGCCATTTCCTTCCTTTTTGCAAAATCAATCAACATCTGTCCTTCTGCGTTCCTGTCCTGGATACCAAACCTACCCATCACTTCCTCGTCCCCTCTGTTGCCTGCACCAACATGTCCATTGAAGTCTGCCCCAATGACCACTCTTTCACCTCTGGGGGTATTCTGCATCACGTGGTTGTTAAAATAACAAACATGTGAAATTATGTTTATGATGATGAATAGAATTATATGTAATAATTTCACATATATGTCGCTCTGGAGTATTAGTCACACCTTCAGCCAAAGTATGGAAAAAAAAGTGAGTCTGGAAAATATGATACATGGAAGAAGGTCTTTAGAGAGTCTGGAGTATTGAGGATGGAATTGGATCAAGTGAGTAGGTGGTAGGATTGCATGATGAAATTGCTTGCTTGATGTCTTCATTTGTGAAATGTAAAACTGTGCAAGGGAAGTAGAAGTGGAATCTATGCTGTGTAGTGCAGGAGTTGGAATAGATGTAAATTTCTCACAGATTTGTTTACCATCGAAGAAGTCAGCACAGTCTTTAGCGGTCTGGGGAAGTTGGAGAAGATGGATTGAATAATGATGAAAAGATGCTGTGAAGTTTGTGTGGGTCTTGTGCAGTAGTGTCCAAATTTTTGTTATCGAAGGTTGTTTTAGCAGAAGTCAAGCAGATGAAAATGTGGATAGGAGAGCATGGTGGGAAGTCAGATCTGATTCAAGTTAAGATTTCTTCCACATTCTCTCAACTACTTTGAGTTGTCTACAATTACTAAATTGAGAGCTTTTGATGGAGGAGATGCTCCATCAGGCTCAGCTCCATCTTCACCACGACAGAGCGATACAGGCTCCACTTTCCAGCAAAGAGTGCAGCGATTTGTCTGCTGATCTCCCGCTCCATCCTTTCCTCACCCGTGAACAAGACCTCGAAATATTTGAGCTCCTCCACTTGGGGAAGTACCGCATTCCAGACCTGGAGGAAGCATTTCACCCTTTTCCAGCCGAACTTTAAAGTTTTATGATTGACTATAAATCCAATTTTTCTTATGTATTTAAAGACAGTTGTGTGATTGTGAGGCTGAAACAAATCTCACGAGTGTTTTTTCTTTTTTTTTTTAAGTCGTTCATTCATTGAATGACTTCATCATAAATAGGGTCATGATGTGGCTGGACCCTGTCTCACCAAACTCTGGTTGAAGGCAGAGTACACTGAACAGTTCATCAGACCATCACAGGGCAACACACACAGAATCATTCACACGCTCACCTAGGAGTGATTAGGAACAACTAATTAACCTAATATCCATGTTTTGGGATTGTGGGAGGAAATTGGAGTACCAGAGAAAACTCACGCAAGCACAGGGGGAACATACAAACGCCACACAGAAACACCAACACACCAGCAACTTGAACCCAGCACCTTCTTGCAAACCACTGCACCACTATGCCACCCCATTGTTAACATACTGTTCTATACCAACAACAACAGGGATAGAAATCAGCATGAGAACATCCACCAGGGATGACTGTCCAAATAAAGCACAAGATCCTGAACTACATGTTTCTCTTTCCTTGAATAAGATTCTGTGAATACAGGGACCCCTCACTTTCCGCAGTTAATTGGGGCCGAGATCCCCACGCGCCCATCGAAATCCACCCCCCGACTGACGTATACGTACAGTATATGTGTGTATGTAATATCAATAAATACATAACCAATGCTATGAATGCTAATAATAACAATTAATCATTGAAAAAATAACATAACATGTAAATAAAATATAAATACAGTACAGTAGGCTCTTGATATTCATGGGAGTTCGGTTCCGGCCCCTCCCGCGAATGAAGATGATCCGCGAGTTCTGTACCCGGAAGTAAAACCCCATGTATCATATTACATGCATAAATGAGCAGCCGGATGTAAAATACCGTGTATCTATTACATGCACTAAAATATGCTTCTTAAACACACTCTAGAGACAATCTTACTCATTAATACAGTATTAATGTGGTAAAATATAGTAATGATTAAGAAAAACTTTTCAATTTTTACTGTTATATTTATTGATGATAAAATATATAAATTATACAGCATAGACTGTTGTAAAGCACGAGTATTGAAGTCTTTTTCAATTATTATTCCAGTACAGTACCTAAGTTAATGTTTAGAATGTTTGTGCATGAGATTTTATGTTCTGTAGCATGTTTAACAAATGATACCAAAAGGATAAACTTAATTACGCTTCATGTCCTTTTACATTGAACTTGGAGTGACGTCTTGGAGTGATGTCTGCAAGATGGTGTTGCCTAGAGGGTGACGTTGCAGAGTTCTCAGAATCAAGTTGTTTCTTTGTTCGTTTTAATTTGTTTTTCTGTTGGTTCATGTTTTGTACTATGCTCGTCTATGACCGGTTGACCCTAATACAGCTATGAGCTGTAGGCTAATATGTATCCTGTGCTAATATGCTATGGTAGCTCAATGCTCGCCGCACCCCGGCTAACAATAAGCCCAGGCGGGAAAGGGCCGAACAATGACTCCGGCGCTTGGGATTGCCGGGGATGAAGGCTGTGTAGCCGGCTGGTGCAATCACCTCGTCGGGTGGACTCTCCTTGATCCATGTTTCACAGAAACACAGCATAGAGCGGTCCTGTAGATCCCTCTGCGCTGCAATCTGAGCATGAAGCTCATCCATCTTGTTTCGCAGGGACTGAACATTTTCAAGCAGTATGACCGAAAGTGCTAACTTGCCACTTCTAACCAAGCGCCGGAGACTCTGAGAACTCTGCCTGGGCTTATTGTTAGCCAAGGTGCGGCAAGCATTGAGCTACCATAGCATATTAGCTCAGGATAGCACATTAGCCTACAGCTCATAGCTGTAGTAGGGTCGACCGGTCATAGACGAGCATAGTGCAAAACATGAACGAATAAAATGAACAAAGAAACAATTTGACTCAGAGAACTCTGCGACGTCGCTCTCTAGGCAGTGCCATCTTGGAGACATCACTCCAAGACGTCACTCCAAGTTCAGTGTAAAAGGACATGAAGCGTAATAAAGTTTATCCTTTTGGTATCATTTGTTAAACATGCTACAGAACATAAGATCTCACGCACAAACATTCTAAACATTAACTTAGATACTGTTCAGTTCATTTTCTGTAACCACTTCATCCTAATTAGGGTCACGGGGAGGCTGGTGCCTATCCCAGCCAACTCAGGGCGAGGGCAGAGTACATCCTGGACAGCTCACCAGGCCATCGCAGGGCGGAAAGACGCTGACGGCTTTGCAGCCTACTCTTGTCGAAAGTCAGCAATGGTTCTTTTACATGCCTCACACCATAGACAGTGAGAGACATGGCCGGCCTTTGATAACCCAGTTAGCTGCACTGGGAGGACAGTGACAACCTTGTGGAGAGTGGGACTTGAACCCCCAATCTTTGGATTAGCGATCCAGCACCTTATACCACGAGACCACCACTGCCCTTAACTTAGATACTGTTCTGGAATAATAATTGAAAAAGACTTGAATACAACATTTCAGAGGAAACTGTCATTTCTTCAGGAGAAAGTCTTATTTCTTCAGAAGAGACATCCAGCATTTTCTATCGCTTAGCCAGAGAAGACACACAGTGTTTGAGTGGCATCATAGAGCTTAACTGGTAATTAAAACACACACAAAAAAAGAGGATCATTGATAACTTGTGCGCGAATGAGAAAAAAGGGGTGTTATATCCTCTCAACTAATCAGCAGGAAGGAGGACAGCCATTGGCTGAATTTGAGTGACGTGTCAGTTGCTTGGCAGTCCACGAATACTCAAACCGTGAGTGCAAAACCATGAATAGTCAAGAGTACTGTACAGACGCTCTCCAACTCGCCAACATTCGTTTTGCAAACATCCAGAGGTACCAAGCTGTCCAAGGTCGAACATGAAAGTGAAAGTGAAATGAAATTGAAGAACAAGTAGAAATAGAAATGGAATAAAATAGCGTGGCTGCGCAGACGCACGCACAGATGCATCAATGTATCCAATTTTGATGGGAGATTTTGGGTTGTTTTTTTGTTTTGGGATGGTTTAAGGTTTTTTGTTTTTTTTGCATAATTGGCCTTGTTTTTGTGACATTTTCCTTAACTTTTCCACCTATTCTTCCTTAATTTTAACTCGATGAATATTTATTTATTTATTTATTTAAAAAAAAAACGCGATGCACTGAAGCCGCATTAATTGAAGCGCAAAGTAGCAAGGGATCCATATAATTCCCAGGTTACACCTTAAGCCTGCATTCCTCATGGGACACATTCCACGCAGTGTTGGAAATGTTTCTCTACAATCTTCCTCCTGATCCATAGAGTCATGGGTATATCACTCAATTTTTCAGAAGCTGTAAATCACAGGTTCTCCCACAACCCCAGGGTTGTTATTTTGGGAAGATCATTCAAGAACACTGAACTCTGTAGGACCATTTTACTATGATGCTCAGGTTACATGTTTGATGGAAGATAGTAAGTTGTGACAAAAGGATGTGCAAGTGCCACAACAACACACAAATAGGGCATGGCATTCAAGCCAAAATGGATTGATTTACATTACATACACAAACTGTGCTGAGAAAATATTCCCCACAGCATCACACCACCCCCACCAGGCTGCAGTGGTGAGCTTGGTTGGATTCATGGATTGATTCAAGCTGCTGGTGAGATTCATCAGATGAGGCTGTGATTCTCCATTCTTCTTCTATCAAGTGTTGGTGAGATCATAAACACCTGAACCTTCGGATTTATATTCTTGGCTGACTGAATTGGAAACCGAGGCATCCTTATATGTTGTATATTCACCTTGAGACAAGTTTTTTCTACATTTCAAAGGTAAATGTAAAAAACATGAATGCAGCCTTTTCACAAACAAGTGTCCATCCTCGCACCGGTCCCAAGCCCGGATAAATGCAGAGGGTTGCGACAGGAAGGACATCCAGCATAAAACTTTTGCTAAAATACAGAATGCGAACCGTCAATACAAATTTCATACCGGATCAGTCGAGGCCCATGTTAATAACAACCGCCATAAGTGCTGTTAAACAACAAGGTGCTGGTGTAAATTGGACTACTGTTGATCGAAGAAGAACAGGTCGAAGAAGGAGATGCGGGAGGCGTGTCCGTAGGCAAAGAGAGAAGAGGAAAGGCATGAGTCTAGGTCTGAGAGTAGGGACTTTGAATGTTGAAACTATGAAAAAAATACGAGAGAGCTGGCTGACATGATGCAGAGGAGGAAGGTGGACATACTGTGTGTTCAGGAGACCAGGTGGAAAGGTGGCAAGGCTAGAAGCTTAAGAGCAGGGTTTAAGCTGTTTTATCATGGTGTGGATGGGAAGAGAAATGGAGTAGGAGTCATCTTGAAGGAGGGGTTTGTCAGGAATGTTCTAGAAGTGGAAAGAGTGTCAGACAGAGTGAGTCTCAAGTTAGAAATTGAAGGCATGATGCTCAATGTTGTTAGTGCTTATGCTCCACAGTGAGGATGTGAGCTTGAAGAGAAGGAGAGATTCTGGAGTGAGTTAGATGAAGTGATGCAGAGTACCCCTAGAGGTGAAAGAGTGGCCATTGGTGCAGACTTTGCAAAAAGGATGGAAATGGCTGTGGTGAATACTTTCTTCAAGAAGAAACAGGAGCATGGGGTGACTTATAAAAGCAGACATAGGAGCACACTGGTAGACTACATCTTGTGTAGGCAATGTAATTTGAAGGAAGTCAGTGACTGCAAAGTAGTAGTGGGTGAGAGTGTTGCCAAACAGCATAGAATTGTGGTGTGCAGGATAATGCTGATGGTGAGGAAGGTGAAGAAGGCAAAGGCAGAGCAGAAGACAAAGTGGTGGAAGCTGAAAAAGGAAGCGTATCGGGTTGTCTTCAAGTAGAAGTTGAAACAGGCTTTGGGTGGTCAGGAAGTGCTTCCAGATGACTGGACAACTACAGCTAATGTGATCAGAGAGACAGGTAGGAGAGTTCTCGCTGTCCTCTGGAAGGACAGTAGAGAAGGAGACTTGGTGGTGGAGTGAGGAAGTGCAGGAGTGTGTAAAAAGGAAGAGGTTAGCCAAGAAGAAGTGGGACATAGAGAGGACCAAAGAGTAAACAGGAGCACAGGGAGACACAGCGTAAGGCAAAGGTAGCGGTGTCAAAGGCCAACCAGATGGCGTATAATGACGTGTATGATAGGTTGGACAGTAAGGAGGGAGAAAATGATTTATGCAGGTTGGCACAGCAGACAAATAGACATGGGTAGGCTGTGCAGCAAGTTAGAGTGATTAAGGACAGAGAGGGAAATGTATTGACTGATAACAGAAGTGTGCTGGGAAGATGGAAAGAGTACTTTGAAGAGCTGATGAATGAGGAAACTGAGAGAGAAAAAAAGAGTAGAAGAGGCGACTGTTGAGGACCAGGAAGTAGCAAAGATTAGTATGGGTGAAGTGAGGAGGGCATCGAAGAGTATGAAGAGTGGAAAGGCAGTTGGTCCTGATGACATACCTGTGGAGGTATGGAAGTGTCTAGGAGAGGTAGCAGTAGATGTTCTGACAAGAACATTCAACAAGGTCTTAGAGAGTGAACAGATGCCGGAGGAATAGAGGAGAAGTGTGCTCGTGCTCATTTTTAAGAACAAGGGAGACATGCAGAATTGTGGCAACTACCGAGGGTTAAAGTTGATGAGCTATTCGATGAAGTTATGGGAAAGAATAGTGGAAGCTAGACTAAGGGCAGAGGTCAGCATTTGTGAACAACAGTTTGGCTTCATGCCAAAAAAGAGCACCACAGATGCAATGTTTGCTTTGAGGATGTTAATAGAGACCAGACGAGACGTTAAGGCCAGACGAAGCTGCATTGTGCATTTGGAGAAAGCATATGACAGGCTGCCAAGAGAGGAACTGTGGTATTGCATGAGGAAGTCTGGAGTGGCAGAGAAGTATGTTAGAGTGGTGCAGGACATGTATAAGAGATGTAAGACAGTGGTGAGGTGTGCTGTTGGTGTGACAGAAGAGTTCAAGGTGGCGGTGGGACTGCATCAAGGGTCAGCTCTGAGCCCCTTCGTGTTTGCTATGGTGATGTACAGGCTGACAGACAAGGTTAGACAAGAATCTCCATGGAATATGATGTTTGCAGATGACATTGTGATCTGTAGCGAGAGCAGAGAACAAGTGGAGGAAAATCTAGAGAGGTGGAGGTATGCCCTGGAAAGGAGAGGAATGAAGATTAGCCACAGTAAAACAGAATACATGTGTGTGAACAACAAGGACCCAAGAGGAATGGTGAGGTTACAGGGAGCAGAGATAAGAAAGGTGGAGGATTTTAAGTACTTAGGCTCAACAGTCCAGAGCAATGGAGAGTGTAGAAGAGAGGTGAAGAAGCGTGTGCAGGCAGGTTGGAATGGTTGGAGAAAAGTTTCCGGTGTGATGTGTGATAGGAGGGTATCGGCAAAATGAAAGGAAAAGTGGTACAAGACAGTGTTGAGGCCAGCGATGTTGTATGATTTAGAAACAGTGGCACTGAGGAAAAGACATGTCAGAACTGGAAGTAGCAGAGATGAAAATGTTGAGGTTCTCTTTGGGAGTAACGAGGATTGATAGGATCAGGAATGAGCACATCAGAGGGACAGCACATGTTCGAGGTTTTGGAGACAAAGTCAGAGAGGCTAGATTGAGATGGTTTGGACATGTACAGAGGAGGGATAGTGAGTCTATTGGTAGTAGGATGCTGAGGTTGGAACTACCAGGCAGAAGGCCTCGAGGAAGACCAAAGAAAAGATTTATGGATGTGGTGAAGGAGGACATGAAGGTAGTTGGAGTAAGAGTAGAAGATGCAGAGGATAGGGTGAGATGGAGGCAGATGATTCACTGTGGCGACCCCTGAAGGGAAAAGCCAAAAGGAACAGAAGAAGAAGAAGAAGAAGATAGTTAAAGACAATTGCGAGCGTCTGTTGGTAGCCCAATTCTAAATGTCCATGGTGGTTTTACCAGAACTGAACCATTGTCTCTCAGAGTTACTCTTATGATTCTCACTACATGGTTGAAATTTTTTGACCCACCTACTTCCTATAAAGAAAGTATTCTGACCATGCCACGGTAGGAACTAATGGCAATAGGTCCATTGTAACAGTTCAGAACCTTTAGGTGTCTGATCTCAGTCTAGTTTCGGTACAATGTTCAGGCCTGAGTGAAGCTACTCAGATGAGTAAAAGAGAAGGTGCACTACTGTGTTGAGTTAAAGGTTGTGTGCACTGGGATTAAACACTGCCTGGTATATGACGTGTTCTGACATATTCTGGGGAAAATATTTAAAATCCCAGAGCAAATAAAAGACAAGAATTTGCAAAACTAACTCACAGGTTCACGTTTCTGGTCAGAGAGCAGAGACACAACGAGAATGGTTGAAATTTTTCATGGTATGGTATGCTAGTGGGACAGAAAAAACATCATCTGGAACTTCAGACATTTTTGTTGTTCATTTACACAAATTTGCCATAACATGAAAACTATTGACAAAATGAAGTGAATAATTTGCTTATGTGGCAGTGATGAAACACACAATCTGATTGGTTGACGAATGCATATCCTATCATCAGCTCAGTCATTCGCTGTCTGCTCTGTGAGCTATTGTCTTCCGCAGCATCCAAAAAAACCATTGAGCATTGTCTGAAGGCAAAAGATACATTAAATATCCCCACAGGGGAAAATCCCAAACTGAATGAAAGCTTGCATGCATAGTTTGTTCATTCCTATATAAAAAAATACTTCATGTGAAAAAAAGTAATATACCCTCACACAGAGGTGCACCATCGTACTGTAAAAAGGGGGATGTGACAGACATGAAAGAGGCTGTAAATAAGGAAGTACTTCCATTAGAAAGCACTCCGGTATAGGTGGCCTTCAATACGGTCACGTGACCAACCATCTCCTCCGGATACAACAGCAGGTTCCCATACTGGAGGCAACATACACAGTTACAAAGTTTAGGATGCCGAAGGATGTCCGTGCTCCCTCTAATTACTTTTACAGTCTTTCCCGACCGGCCCCGCAGAGACACCTTCAGAAATTAGCTTTATGTGGCGGCGCTGACCTTAAAACACGTCTCATAACCGAGTGCAGGCTGAATGCCTGGAGGCCTGAAATGTTCTTGAAGAAAACATCTGCACATAAATCCGCTGCACGTTCTGATCCGATAGTAAAGAAGCTCATGCTAACAGGTGGGGCTTCACTCAGTTGCTTCTCCTCAGCTGAACTACATAACACATCACTTCAATCAGTGCGTGCTTTGCACTCAGTATAATTTCTACTGATTAACTTTCTTATTATTATAAACCAAATAAGACAGAAAGTTTTTCACACGCTTTCACTTTTTCTCATGAAACGATCACTGCAAACGTGGATCTCTACATCCAGATTTGCTGATATTGTTTTTCTGGAGAGATTTTCAGTGCGCTCGCTCCATATTTTGATAAACGCATTGAAAAACAAACAAAAATCATCAGGTGAAATGTCGAATTTATTTTGTCCCTAATTTTATCATCCAGCCTAAAGACGAACAGAAAAAGAATGTAAATGAGTTAAAATTTCGTACAAAGCACATGGCACCTGTTGAGTTGAGTTCTAAGCACGCTGCACTCAAAGTTATATATACTAATGCAGACTCTTTGAGGAACAGGGGGCAGTGGTGGTCTCGTGGATAGGGTGCAGGATCGCTGATCCTAAGGTTGGGGGTTCGAGTCCCCACAGGGTTGTCACTGTCTCCCCAGTGCAGCTAACTGGGTTATCAAAGGCGGGCCATGTCTCTCACTGTCTATGGTGAGAGGCATGTAAAAGAACCATTGCTGACTTTCGTAAAGAGTAGCTGCAAAGTCGTCAGCATGTTTCTGTCCCTTGCTAAAGGGTTGTGACAGGAAGGGCATCGACCTAAAAACCTCTGCCAAATCAAATGTGCGAATCAGATGATTCACTGTGACGACTCCCAAGAAAGGGAAAAAGCCGAAAGGAAAAGAAGAAGACTCTTTGAGGAACAAGCTCAAAGAGCTTGAGACTATAGCTGGAGAACAAAAACTGGATGTAATAAATATAACAGAAGCCCTCCTAAAAAATTATGTGTATGGAGTTCAAGAATGTGAATTGCAGATGGACAATTTAAATATTACTCCCAACTTTGACAGAGTAACTCGTAAGAAGGGAATAGTAATTTTACACCAAGAGGAATTTAACTATAGATGTCCGTGATGAGGTAGGATTTTTCTCAGAAAGTGTAAATTTCACAGTACAAAATGACAAGAATGAATCTGTTGAGATACTGGTAGTTTACCGTTGTCTGAATAGTAGCAAAGAGAACAATCGGAAATTGCTGAAACTGATTGAGGAAACATGCAGGGGGAGCATGAATAACTTCCGCTTGGGGAGTGACTTCAACCTCAAAGGTATTAACTGGAACAGCCTGCAAACACAAGGCGAGACAAGATGTTTTGATCAAGAGTTTATAGACTGTAGAATGGATTGTTACTGAGTACAACACATAGAATCAACAAGAATTAGAGAAGGACAAAGAGACTCCTTATTGGCTTTAGCCTTTACAAGAGACGATAATACCATTGAAGACTTGAATATACTGCATGCACTTGGTAGCAGTGACCATGTAATTCTCAGGATGGCACTGGATATGTCTACCACAGTAGGTTCATTGACTGTTCCAAATTCCCCGTGTGTGAGTGTGATGGTTGTGTCAGTGATGGCCTGGCGAGCTGTCCAGGGTGTACCCCGCCCTCGCTTGGAATCGGCTGAGATGGGTGCCAGACTAACCGCGAAACTAATTAGGATTAAGTTGTTATTATAATAATACATATTTTTATACATATAAAATTATATATATATTATATACATATAATAATACATTATTATTAGGGAGGGATCGAGGGATGGTGTGTGATGGAGGGATCGAGGGATGGTGTGTGATGGAGGGATCGAGGGATGGTGTGTGATGGAGGGATTAAGGGATGGTGTGTAATGGAGGTATTGAGGGATGGTGTGTGATGGAGGGATGGAGGGATGGTGTGTGATGGAGGGATCGAGAGATGGTGTGTGATGGAGGGATGGTGTGTGATGGAGGGATTGAGGGATGGTGTGTGATGGAGTGATGGAGGGATGGTATGTGATGGAGTGATTGAGGGATGATGTGTGATGGAGGGATTGAGGGATGGTGTGTGATGGAGGGATGGAGGGATGGTGTGTGATGGAGGGATGGAGGGATGGTGTGTGCTGGAGGGATTGAGGGATTGTGTGTGATGGAGGGATTAAGGGATGGTGTGTGATGGAGGGATCGAGAGATGGTGTGTGATGGAGGGATGGTGTGTGATGGAGGGATTGAGGGATGGTGTGTGATGGAGTGAAGGAGGGATTGTGTGTGATGGAGGGATTGAGGGATGGTGTGTGATGGAGGGATGGAGGGATGGTGTGTCAGAGGGATTGAGGGATGGTGTGTGATGGAGGGATTGAGGGATGGTGTATCATAGATGGATTGAGGGATGGTGTGTGCTGGAGGGATTGAGAGATGGTCTGTGCTGGAGGGATTGAGGGATGGTGTGTGATGGAGGGATTGGGGATGGTGTGTGATGGAGTGATGGAGGGATGGTGTGTTATGGAGTGATGGAGGGATGATGTGTGATGGAGGGATTGAGGGATGGTGTGTGCTGGAGGGATTGAGGGATGGTGTGTGATGGAGGGATCGAGGGATGGTGTGTGATGGAGGGATAGAGGGATTGTGTGTGATGGAGGGATCTAGGGATGGTGTGTGATGGTGGGATGGAGGGATCTTTGGTGATGGAGGTATCGAGGGATGATGTGTGATGGAGACATTGTAGGGATGGTGTGTGATCGAAGTATTGAGGATGGTGTGTGATGGAGGGACCGAGGAATGGTGTGTGATGGAGGGATCAAGGGATGGTGTGTGATGGAGGGATAGAGGGATGGTGTGTGATTGAAGGATTGAGGGATAGTGTGTGATGGAGGGATTGAGGGATGGTGTGTGATGGAAGAATCGAGGGATGGTGCGTAATGTAGGGATCGAGGGATGGTGTGTGATGGAGGGATCGAGGAATGGTGTCTGATGGAGTGATGGAGGGATGGTGTGTGATGGAATGATTGAGGGATGATGTGTGATGGAGAGATTGAGGGATGGTGTGTGCTGGAGGGATTGAGGGATGGCGTATGATGGAGGGATCGAGGGAAGGTGTGGGATGAAGGATCGAGGGATAGTGTGTGATGGAGGGATAGAGGGATGGTGTGTGATGGAGGGATGGAGGGATGGTTGGTGATGGAGGTATCGAGGGATGGTGTGATGGAGGGATGGAGGGATGGTGTGTGATGCAGGGATTGAGGGACGGTGTGTGATGGAGGGTTTGAGGGATGGTGTGTGATGGAGGGCTTGAGGATGGTGTGTGCTGGAGGGATTGAGGGATGGTGTGTTATGGAGGGATAGAGGGATGGTGTGTGATGGAGGGATCGAGGGATTGTCTGTGATGGAGGGATTGAGGGATAGTGTGTGATGGAGGGATTGAGGGATGGTGTGTGATGGAGGGATTGACAGATGGTGTGTTATGGAGGGAGAGAGGGATGGTGTGTGATGGAGGGATCGAGGGATTGTTTGTGATGGAGGGATTGAGGGATAGTGTGTGATGGAGGGATTGAGGGATGGTGTGTGATGGAGGGATTGAGGGATGGTGTGTGATGGAGGGATCGAGGTAATGTCTGTGATGGAGGGATCGAGGGATTGTTTGTGAGGGAGGGATTGAGGGATAGTGTGTGATGGAGGGATTGAGGGATGGTGTGTGATGGAGGGATTGAGGGATGGTGTGTGATGGAGGGATCGAGGTAATGTCTGTGATGGAGGGATTGAGGGATGGTGTGTGTTCGAGGGATTAAGGAATGGTGTGTGTTGGAGGGATTGAGGGATGGTGTGTGATGGAGGGATGGATGGATGGTGTGTGATGGAGGGATTGAGGGATGGTGTGTGATGGAGGGATTGAGGGATGGTGTGTATTGGAGGGATTGAGGGATGGTGTGTGATGGAGGGATTGAGGGATGGTGTGTATTGGAGGGATTGAGGGATGGTGTGTGATGGAGGGATTGAGGGATGGTGTGTATTTGAGGGATTGAGAGATGGTGTGTGATGGAGGGATTGAGGGATGGTGTGTGATGGAGGGATTGAGGCATGGTGTGTGATGGAGGGATGGAGGGATGGTGTGTGATGGAGAGATTGACGGATGGTGTGTGATGAAGGGACGGACGGATGGTGTGTGACCGTGTGTGATGGAGGGATTGTCTGTGATGGAGGGATTGAGGGATGGTGTGTGATGAAAGGATTGAGGGATAGTGTGTGATGGAGGGATTGAGGGATGGTGTGTGATGGTGTGTGATGGAGGGATTGTCTGTGATGGAGGGATTGAGGGATGGTGTGAGATGGAGGGATTGAGGATGGTGTGTGATGGTGTGTGATGGAGGGATTGTCTGTGATGGAGGGATTGAGGGATGGTGTGAGATGAAGGGATTGAGGAATGGTGTGTGATGAAGGGATGGGGTGTGATGGAGGGATTGAGGGATGGTGTGTGATGGAGGGATGGACGGATGGTGTGTGATGGAGGGATTGAGGGATGGTGTGTGATGGAGGGATTGAGGGATGGTGTGTGATGGAGGGATTGAGGGATGGTGTGTATTGGAGGGATTGAGGGATGGTGTGTGATGGAGGGATGGAGGGATGGAGTGTGATGGAAGGATTGAGGGATGATGTGTATTGAGGGATCTAGGGATGGTGTGTGATGGAAGGATTGAGGGATGGTGTGTGATGGAGGGATTGAGGGATGGTGTGTTTTGGAGGGATTGAGGGATGTTGTGTGATGGAGGGATGGAGGGATGGAGGGATGGTGTCTGATGGAAGGATTGAGGGATGGTGTGTATTGAAGGGATTGAGGGATGGTGTGTGATGGAGGCATTGAGGGATGGTGTGTGATGGAGGGATTGAGGGATGGTGTGTATTGGAGGGATTGAGGGATGGTGTGTGATGGAGGGATTGAGGGATGGTGTGTATTTGAGGGATTGAGAGATGGTGTGTGATGGAGGGATTGAGGGATGGTGTGTGATGGAGGGAATGAGGAATGGTGTGTATTTGAGGGATTGAGGGATGGTGTGTGATGGAGGGATGGAGCGATGGTGTGTGATGGAGGGATTGAGGCATGGTGTGTGATGGAGGGATGGAGGGATGGTGTGTGATGGAGGGATTGACGGATGGTGTGTGATGGAGGGACGGACGGATGGTGTGTGACCGTGTGTGATGGAGGGATTGTCTGTGATGGAGGGATTGAGGGATGGTGTGTGATGAAAGGATTGAGGGATAGTCTGTGATGGAGGGATTGAGGGATGGTGTGTGATGGAGGGATTGAGGGATGGTGTGTGATGGTGTGTGATGGAGGGATTGTCTGTGATGGAGGGATTGAGGGATGGTGTGAGATGAAGGGATTGAAGAATGGTGTGTGATGGAGGGATGGAGGGATGGGGTGTGATGGAGGGATTGAGGGATGGTGTGTGATGGAGGGATGGACGGATGGTGTGTGATGGAGGGATTGAGGGATGGTGTGTATTGGAGGGATTGAGGGATGGTGTGTGATGGAGGGATGGAGGGATGGAGTGTGATGGAAGGATTGAGGGATGATGTGTATTGAGGATCTTGGGATGGTGTGTGATGGAGGGATTGAGGGATGGTGTGTGATGGAGAGATTGAGGGATGGTGTGTGATGGAGGGATGGAGGGATGGTGTCTGATGGAAGAATTGAGGGATGGTGTGTATTGAAGGGATTGAGGGATGGTGTGTGATGGAGGCATTGAGGGATGGTGTGTGGTGGAGGGATTGAGGGATTGGGTGTATTGGAGGGATTGAGGGATGGTGTGTGATGGAGGGATGGTGTGTGATGGAGGGATTGAGGGATGGTGTGTGTGATGGAGGGATTGAGGGATGGTGTGTGATGGAGAGATGGAGGGATGGTGTGTGATGGAGGGATTGAGGGATGGTGTGTGATGGAGGGATTGAGGGATGGTGTGTATTGGAGGGATTGAGGATGGTGTGTGATGGAGGGATGGTGTGTGATGGAGGGATTGAGGGATGGTGTGTGATGGAGAGATTGAGGGATGGTGTGTGATGGAGAGATGAAGGGGTGGTGTGTGATGGAGGGATTGAGGGATGGTGTGTGATGGAGAGATGGAGGGTTGGTGTGTGATGGAGGGATTGAGGGATAGTGTGTGAAGTAGGGATGGAGGGATGGTGTGTGATGCAGGGATTGACAGATGGTGTGTTATGGAGGGAGAGAGGGATGGTGTGTGATGGAGGGACCGAGAGATTGTCTGTGATGGAGGGATTGAGGGATAGTGTGTGATGGAGGGATTGAGGGATGGTGTGTGATGGAGGGATTGAGGGATGGTGTGTATTTGAGGGATTGAGAGATGGTGTGTGATGGAGGGATTGAGGGATGGTGTGTGATGGAGGGAATGAGGAATGGTGTGTATTTGAGGGATTGAGGGATGGTGTGTGATGGAGGGATGGAGCGATGGTGTGTGATGGAGGGATTGACGGATGGTGTGTGATGGAGGGACGGACGGATGGTGTGTGACCGTGTGTGATGGAGGGATTGTCTGTGATGGAGGGATTGAGGGATGGTGTGTGATGAAGGGATTGAGGGATAGTGTGTGATGGAGGGATTGAGGGATGGTGTGTGATGGAGGGATTGAGGGATGGTGTGTGATGGTGTGTGATGGAGGGATTGTCTGTGATGGAGGGATTGAGGGATGGTGTGAGATGAAGGGATTGAAGAATGGTGTGTGATGGAGGGATTGAGGCATGGTGTGTGATGGAGGGATGGAGGGATGGTGTGTGATGGAGGGATTGACGGATGGTGTGTGATGGAGGGACGGACGGATGGTGTGTGACCGTGTGTGATGGAGGGATTGTCTGTGATGGAGGGATTGAGGGATGGTGTGTGATGAAGGGATTGAGGGATAGTGTGTGATGGAGGGATTGAGGGATGGTGTGTGATGGAGGGATTGAGGGATGGTGTGTGATGGTGTGTGATGGAGGGATTGTCTGTGATGGAGGGATTGAGGGATGGTGTGAGATGAAAGGATTGAAGAATGGTGTGTGATGGAGGGATGGAGGGATGGGGTGTGATGGAGGGATTGAGGGATGGTGTGTGATGGAGGGATGGACGGATGGTGTGTGATGGAGGGATTGAGGGATGGTGTGTATTGGAGGGATTGAGGGATGGTGTGTGATGGAGGGATGGAGGGATGGAGTGTGATGGAAGGATTGAGGGATGATGTGTATTGAGGGATCTTGGGATGGTGTGTGATGGAGGGATTGAGGGATGGTGTGTGATGGAGGGATTGAGGGATGGTGTGTGATGGAGGGATGGAGGGATGGTGTCTGATGGAAGAATTGAGGGATGGTGTGTATTGAAGGGATTGAGGGATGGTGTGTGATGGAGGCATTGAGGGATGGTGTGTGGTGGAGGGATTGAGGATTGGGTGTATTGGAGGGATTGAGGGATGGTGTGTGATGGAGGGATGGTGTGTGATGGAGGGATTGAGGGATGGTGTGTGTGATGGAGGGATTGAGGGATGGTGTGTGATGGAGAGATGGAGGGATGGTGTGTGATGGAGGGATTGAGGGATGGTGTGTGATGGAGGGATTGAGGGATGGTGTGTATTGGAGGGATTGAGGGATGGTGTGTGATGGAGGGATGGTGTGTGATGGAGGGATTGAGGGATGCTGTGTGATGGAGAGATTGAGGGATGGTGTGTGATGGAGAGATGGAGGGTTGGTGTGTGATGGAGGGTTTGAGGGATGGTGTGTGATGGAGAGATCGAGGGTTGGTGTGTGATGGAGGGATTGAGGGATAGTGTGTGAAGTAGGGATGTAGGGATGGTGTGTGATGCAGGGATTGACAGATGGTGTGTTATGGAGGGAGAGAGGGATGGTGTGTGATGGAGGGATCGAGAGATTGTCTGTGATGGAGGGATTGAAGGATAGTGTGTGATGGAGGGATTGAGGGATGGTGTGTGATGGAGGGATTGAGGGATGGTGTGTATTTGAGGGATTGAGAGATGGTGTGTGATGGAGGGATTGAGGGATGGTGTGTGATGGAGGGAATGAGGAATGGTGTGTATTTGAGGGATTGAGGGATGGTGTGTGATGGAGGGATGGAGCGATGGTGTGTGATGGAGGGATTGAGGCATGGTGTGTGATGGAGGGATGGAGGGATGGTGTGTGATGGAGGGATTGACGGATGGTGTGTGATGGAGGGACGGACGGATGGTGTGTGACCGTGGTGTGATGGAGGGATTGTCTGTGATGGAGGGATTGAGGGATGGTGTGTGATGAAGGGATTGAGGGATAGTGTGTGATGGAGGGATTGAGGGATG
This sequence comes from Plotosus lineatus, assembly GCA_024760905.1. Lineage (NCBI taxonomy): Eukaryota > Metazoa > Chordata > Actinopteri > Siluriformes > Plotosidae > Plotosus > Plotosus lineatus. The sequence continues at coordinate 62,027,365 of CM045734.1, forward strand.
GTGTGAGATGGAGGGATTGAGGGATGGTGTGTGATGGTGTGTGATGGAGGGATTGTCTGTGATGGAGGGATTGAGGGATGGTGTGAGATGAAGGGATTGAAGAATGGTGTGTGATGGAGGGATGGAGGGATGGGGTGTGATGGAGGGATTGAGGGATGGTGTGTGATGGAGGGATGGACGGATGGTGTGTGATGGAGGGATTGAGGGATGGTGTGTATTGGAGGGATTGAGGGATGGTGTGTGATGGAGGGATGGAGGGATGGAGTGTGATGGAAGGATTGAGGGATGATGTGTATTGAGGGATTTTGGGATGGTGTGTGATGGAGGGATTGAGGGATGGTGTGTGATGGAGGGATTGAGGATGGTGTGTGATGGAGGGATGGAGGGATGGTGTCTGATGGAAGGATTGAGGGATGGTGTGTATTGAAGGGATTGAGGGATGGTGTGTGATGGAGGCATTGAGGGATGGTGTGTGGTGGAGGGATTGAGGGATTGGGTGTATTGGAGGGATTGAGGGATGGTGTGTGATGGAGGGATGGTGTGTGATGGAGGGATTGAGGGATGGTGTGTGTGATGGAGGGATTGAGGGATGGTGTGTGATGGAGAGATGGAGGGATGGTGTGTGATGGAGGGATTGAGGGATGGTGTGTGATGGAGGGATTGAGGGATGGTGTGTATTGGAGGGATTGAGGGATGGTGTGTGATGGAGGGATGGTGTGTGATGGAGGGATTGAGGGATGGTGTGTGATGGAGAGATTGAGGGATGGTGTGTGATGGAGAGATGGAGGGATGGTGTGTGATGGAGGGATTGAGGGATGGTGTGTGATGGAGAGATGGAGGGTTGGTGTGTGATGGAGGGATTGAGGGATGGTGTGTGAAGTAGGGATGGAGGGATGGTGTGTGATGCAGGGATTGACAGATGGTGTGTTATGGAGGGAGAGAGGGATGGTGTGTGATGGAGGGATCGAGAGATTGTCTGTGATGGAGGGATTGAGGGATAGTGTGTGATGGAGGGATTGAGGGATGGTGTGTGATGGAGGGATTGACGGATGGTGTGTGATCGAGGGATTGAGGGATGGTGTGTGATGGAGGGATTGAGGGATGGTGTGTGATGGAGGGATTGAGGGATGGTGTGTGCTGGAGGGATTGAGGGATGGTGTGTGATGGAGGGATAAAGGGATGGTGTGTGATGGAGGGATCGAGGTATTGTCTGTGATGGAGGGATTGAGGGATGGTGTGTGTTAGAGGGATTAAGGAATGGTGTGTGATGGAGGGATTGAGGGATGGTGTGTGATGGAGGGATGGAGGGATGGTGTGTGATGGAGGGATTGAGGGATGGTGTGTGATGGAGAGATTGAGGGATGGTGTGTATTGGAGGGATTGAGGGATGGTGTGTGATGGAGGGATTGAGGGATGGTGTGTATTGGAGGGATTGAGGGATGGTGTGTGATGGAGGGATTGAGGGATGGTGTGTATTTGAGGGATTGAGAGATGGTGTGTGATGGAGAGATTGAGGATGGTGTGTGATGGAAAGAATGAGGAATGGTGTGTCTTTGAGGGATTGAGGGATGGTGTGTGATGGAGGGATGGAGCGATGGTGTGTGATGAAGGGATTGAGGCATGGTGTGTGATGGAGGGATGGAGGGATGGTGTGTGATGGAGGGACGGACGGATGGTGTGTGACCGTGTGTGATGGAGGGATTGTCTGTGATGGAGGGATTGAGGGATGGTGTGTGATGAAGGGATTGAGGGATAGTGTGTGATGGAGGGATTGAGGGATGGTGTGTGATGGAGGGATTGAGGGATGGTGTGTGGTGGAAAGATTGAGGGATTGGGTGTATTGGAGGGATTGAGGGATGGTGTGTGATGGAGGGATGGTGTGTGATGGAGGGATTGAGGGATGGTGTGTGTGATGGAGGGATTGAGGGATGGTGTGTGATGGAGAGATGGAGGGATGGTGTGTGATGGAGGGATTGAGGGATGGTGTGTGATGGAGGGATTGAGGGATGGTGTGTATTGGAGGGATTGAGGATGGTGTGTGATGGAGGGATGGTGTGTGATGGAGGGATTGAGGGATGGTGTGTGATGGAGAGATTGAGGGATGGTGTGTGATGGAGAGATGGAGGGTTGGTGTGTGATGGAGGGATTGAGGGATGGTGTGTGATGGAGAGATGGAGGGTTGGTGTGTGATGGAGGGATTGAGGGATAGTGTGTGAAGTAGGGATGGAGGGATGGTGTGTGATGCAGGGATTGACAGATGGTGTGTTATGGAGGAGAGAGGGATGGTGTGTGATGGAGGGATCGAGAGATTGTCTGTGATGGAGGGATTGAGGATAGTGTGTGATGGAGGGATTGAGGGATGGTGTGTGATGGAGGGATTGACGGATGGTGTGTGATCGAGGGATTGAGGGATGGTGTGTGATGGAGGGATTGACGGATGGTGTGTGATGGAGGGACGGACGGATGGTGTGTGACCGTGTGTGATGGAGGGATTGTCTGTGATGGAGGGATTGAGGGATGGTGTGTGATGAAGGGATTGAGGGATAGTGTGTGATGGAGGGATTGAGGGATGGTGTGTGATGGAGGGATTGAGGGATGGTGTGTGATGGTGTGTGATGGAGGGATTGTCTGTGATGGAGGGATTGAGGGATGGTGTGAGATGAAGGGATTGAAGAATGGTGTGTGATGGAGGGATTGAGGCTTGGTGTGTGATGGAGGGATGGAGGGATGGTGTGTGATGGAGGGATTGACGGATGGTGTGTGATGAAGGGACGGACGGATGGTGTGTGACCGTGTGTGATGGAGGGATTGTCTGTGATGGAGGGATTGAGGGATGGTGTGTGATGAAGGGATTGAGGGATAGTGTGTGATGGAGGGATTGGGGGATGGTGTGTGATGGAGGGATTGAGGGATGGTGTGTGATGGTGTGTGATGGAGGGATTGTCTGTGATGGAGGGATTGAGGGATGGTGTGAGATGAAAGGATTGAAGAATGGTGTGTGATGGAGGGATGGAGGGATGGGGTGTGATGGAGGGATTGAGGGATGGTGTGTGATGGAGGGATGGACGGATGGTGTGTGATGGAGGGATTGAGGGATGGTGTGTATTGGAGGGATGGTGTGTGATGGAGGGATGGAGGGATGGAGTGTGATGGAAGGATTGAGGGATGATGTGTATTGAGGGATCTTGGGATGGTGTGTGATGGAGGGATTGAGGGATGGTGTGTGATGGAGGGATTGAGGGATGGTGTGTGATGGAGGGATGGAGGGATGGTGTCTGATGGAAGAATTGAGGGATGGTGTGTATTGAAGGGATTGAGGGATGGTGTGTGATGGAGGCATTGAGGGATGGTGTGTGGTGGAGGGATTGAGGATTGGGTGTATTGGAGGGATTGAGGGATGGTGTGTGATGGAGGGATGGTGTGTGATGGAGGGATTGAGGGATGGTGTGTGTGATGGAGGGATTGAGGGATGGTGTGTGATGGAGAGATGGAGGGATGGTGTGTGATGGAGGGATTGAGGGATGGTGTGTGATGGAGGGATTGAGGATGGTGTGTATTGGAGGGATTGAGGGATGGTGTGTGATGGAGGGATGGTGTGTGATGGAGGGATCGAGAGATGCTGTGAGATGGAGAAATTGAGGGATGATGTGTGATGGAGAGGTGGAGGGTTGGTGTGTGATGGAGGGATTGAGGGATGGTGTGTGATGGAGAGACGGTGCGTTGGTGTGTGATGGAGGGATTGAGGGATAGTGTGTGAAGTAGGGATGGAGGGATGGTGTGTGATGCAGGGATTGACAGATGGTGTGTTATGGAGGGAGAGAGGGATGGTGTGTGATGGAGGGATCGAGAGATTGTCTGTGATGGAGGGATTGAAGGATAGTGTGTGATGGAGGGATTGAGGGATGGTGTGTGATGGAGGGATTGAGGATGGTGTGTATTTGAGGGATTGAGAGATGGTGTGTGATGGAGGGATTGAGGGATGGTGTGTGATGGAGGGAATGAGGAATGGTGTGTATTTGAGGGATTGAGGGATGGTGTGTGATGGAGGGATGGAGCGATGGTGTGTGATGGAGGGATTGAGGCATGGTGGGTGATGGAGGGATGGAGGGATGGTGTGTGATGGAGGGATTGACGGATGGTGTGTGATGGAGGGACGGACGGATGGTGTGTGACCGTGTGTGATGGAGGGATTGTCTGTGATGGAGGGATTGAGGGATGGTGTGTGATGAAGGGATTGAGGGATAGTGTGTGATGGAGGGATTGAGGGATGGTGTGTGATGGAGGGATTGAGGGATGGTGTGTGATGGTGTGTGATGGAGGGATTGTCTGTGATGGAGGGATTGAGGGATGGTGTGAGATGAAGGGATTGAAGAATGGTGTGTGATGGAGGGATGGAGGGATGGGGTGTGATGGAGGGATTGAGGGATGGTGTGTGATGGAGGGATGGACGGATGGTGTGTGATGGAGGGATTGAGGGATGGTGTGTATTGGAGGGATTGAGGGATGGTGTGTGATGGAGGGATGGAGGGATGGAGTGTGATGGAAGGATTGAGGGATGATGTGTATTGAGGGATTTTGGGATGGTGTGTGATGGAGGGATTGAGGGATGGTGTGTGATGGAGGGATTGAGGGATGGTGTGTGATGGAGGGATGGAGGGATGGTGTCTGATGGAAGGATTGAGGGATGGTGTGTATTGAAGGGATTGAGGGATGGTGTGTGATGGAGGCATTGAGGGATGGTGTGTGGTGGAGGGATTGAGGGATTGGGTGTATTGGAGGGATTGAGGGATGGTGTGTGATGGAGGGATGGTGTGTGATGGAGGGATTGAGGGATGGTGTGTGTGATGGAGGGATTGAGGGATGGTGTGTGATGGAGAGATGGAGGGATGGTGTGTGATGGAGGGATTGAGGGATGGTGTGTGATGGAGGGATTGAGGGATGGTGTGTATTGGAGGGATTGAGGGATGGTGTGTGATGGAGGGATGGGGTGTGATGGAGGGATTGAGGGATGGTGTGTGATGGAGAGATTGAGGGATGGTGTGTGATGGAGAGATGGAGGGTTGGTGTGTGATGGAGGGATTGAGGGATGGTGTGTGATGGAGAGATGGAGGGTTGGTGTGTGATGGAGGGATTGAGGGATAGTGTGTGAAGTAGGGATGGAGGGATGGTGTGTGATGCAGGGATTGACAGATGGTGTGTTATGGAGGGAGAGAGGGATGGTGTGTGATGGAGGGATCGAGAGATTGTCTGTGATGGAGGGATTGAGGGATAGTGTGTGATGGAGGGATTGAGGGATGGTGTGTGATGGAGGGATTGACGGATGGTGTGTGATCGAGGATTGAGGGATGGTGTGTGATGGAGGGATTGAGGGATGGTGTGTGATGGAGGGATTGAGGGATGGTGTGTGCTGGAGGGATTGAGGGATGGTGTGTGATGTAGGGATAAAGGGATGGTGTGTGATGGAGGGATCGAGGTATTGTCTGTGATGGAGGGATTGAGGGATGGTGTGTGTTAGAGGGATTAAGGAATGGTGTGTGATGGAGGGATTGAGGGATGGTGTGTGATGGAGGGATGGAGGGATGGTGTGTGATGGAGGGATTGAGGGATGGTGTGTGATGGAGAGATTGAGGGATGGTGTGTATTGGAGGGATTGAGGGATGGTGTGTGATGGAGGGATTGAGGGATGGTGTGTATTGGAGGGATTGAGGGATGGTGTGTGATGGAGGGATTGAGGGATGGTGTGTATTTGAGGGATTGAGAGATGGTGTGTGATGGAGAGATTGAGGGATGGTGTGTGATGGAAAGAATGAGGAATGGTGTGTATTTGAGGGATTGAGGGATGGTGTGTGATGGAGGGATGGAGCGATGGTGTCTGATGAAGGGATTGAGGCATGGTGTGTGATGGAGGGATGGAGGGATGGTGTGTGATGGAGGGACGGACGGATGGTGTGTGACCGTGTGTGATGGAGGGATTGTCTGTGATGGAGGGATTGAGGGATGGTGTGTGATGAAGGGATTGAGGATAGTGTGTGATGGAGGGATTGAGGGATGGTGTGTGATGGAGGGATTGAGGGATGGTGTGGTGGAAAGATTGAGGATTGGGTGTATTGGAGGGATTGAGGGATGGTGTGTGATGGAGGGATGGTGTGTGATGGAGGGATTGAGGGATGGTGTGTGTGATGGAGGGATTGAGGGATGGTGTGTGATGGAGAGATGGAGGGATGGTGTGTGATGGAGGGATTGAGGGATGGTGTGTGATGGAGGGATTGAGGGATGGTGTGTATTGGAGGGATTGAGGGATGGTGTGTGATGGAGGGATGGTGTGTGATGGAGGGATTGAGGGATGGTGTGTGATGGAGAGATTGAGGGATGGTGTGTGATGGAGAGATGGAGGGTTGGTGTGTGATGGAGGGATTGAGGGATGGTGTGTGATGGAGAGATGGAGGGTTGGTGTGTGATGGAGGGATTGAGGGATAGTGTGTGAAGTAGGGATGGAGGGATGGTGTGTGATGCAGGGATTGACAGATGGTGTGTTATGGAGGGAGAGAGGGATGGTGTGTGATGGAGGGATCGAGAGATTGTCTGTGATGGAGGGATTGAGGGATAGTGTGTGATGGAGGGATTGAGGGATGGTGTGTGATGGAGGGATTGACGGATGGTGTGTGATCGAGGATTGAGGGATGGTGTGTGATGGAGGGATTGAGGGATGGTGTGTGATGGAGGGATTGAGGGATGGTGTGTGCTGGAGGGATTGAGGGATGGTGTGTGATGGAGGGATAAAGGGATGGTGTGTGATGGAGGGATCGAGGTATTGTCTGTGATGGAGGGATTGAGGGATGGTGTGTGTTAGAGGGATTAAGGAATGGTGTGTGATGGAGGGATTGAGGGATGGTGTGTGATGGAGGGATGGAGGGATGGTGTGTGATGGAGGGATTGAGGGATGGTGTGTGATGGAGAGATTGAGGGATGGTGTGTATTGGAGGGATTGAGGGATGATGGTGTGTGATGGAGGGATTGAGGGATGGTGTGTATTGGAGGGATTGAGGGATGGTGTGTGATGGAGGGATTGAGGGATGGTGTGTATTTGAGGGATTGAGAGATGGTGTGTGATGGAGGGATTGAGGGATGGTGTGTGATGGAGAGATGGAGGGTTGGTGTGTGATGGAGGGATTGAGGGATGGTGTGTGATGGAGAGATGGAGGGTTGGTGTGTGATGGAGGGATTGAGGGATAGTGTGTGAAGTAGGGATGGAGGGATGGTGTGTGATGCAGGGATTGACAGATGGTGTGTTATGGAGGGAGAGAGGGATGGTGTGTGATGGAGGGATCGAGAGATTGTCTGTGATGGAGGGATTGAGGGATAGTGTGTGATGGAGGGATTGAGGGATGGTGTGTGATGGAGGGATTGACGGATGGTGTGTGATCGAGGGATTGAGGGATGGTGTGTGATGGAGGGATTGAGGGATGGTGTGTGATGGAGGGATTGAGGGATGGTGTGTGCTGGAGGGATTGAGGGATGGTGTGTGATGGAGGGATAAAGGGATGGTGTGTGATGGAGGGATCGAGGTATTGTCTGTGATGGAGGGATTGAGGGATGGTGTGTGTTAGAGGGATTAAGGAATGGTGTGTGATGGAGGGATTGAGGGATGGTGTGTGATGGAGGGATGGAGGGATGGTGTGTGATGGAGGGATTGAGGGATGGTGTGTGATGGAGAGATTGAGGGATGGTGTGTATTGGAGGGATTGAGGGATGGTGTGTGATGGAGGGATTGAGGGATGGTGTGTATTGGAGGGATTGAGGGATGGTGTGTGATGGAGGGATTGAGGGATGGTGTGTATTTGAGGGATTGAGAGATGGTGTGTGATGGAGGGATTGAGGGATGGTGTGTGATGGAGAGATGGAGGGTTGGTGTGTGATGGAGGGATTGAGGGATGGTGTGTGATGGAGAGATGGAGGGTTGGTGTGTGATGGAGGGATTGAGGGATAGTGTGTGAAGTAGGGATGTAGGGATGGTGTGTGATGCAGGATTGACAGATGGTGTGTTAGGGAGGGAGAGAGGGATGGTGTGTGATGGAGGGATCGAGAGATTGTGTGTGATGGAGGGATTGAGGGATAGTGAGTGATGGAGGGATTGAGGGATGGGGTGTGATGGAGGGATTGACGGATGGTGTGATCGAGGGATTGAGGGATGGTGTGTGATGGAGGGATTGAGGGATGGTGTGTGATGGAGGGATTGAGGGATGGTGTGTGCTGGAGGGATTGAGGGATGGTGTGTGATGGAGGGATAAAGGGATGGTGTGTGATGGAGGGATCGAGGTATTGTCTGTGATGGAGGGATTGAGGGATGGTGTGTATTGGAGGGATTGAGGGATGGTGTGTGATGGAGGGATTGAGGGATGGTGTGTATTTGAGGGATTGAGAGATGGTGTGTGATGGAGGGATTGAGGGATGGTGTGTGATGGAGAGATGGAGGGTTGGTGTGTGATGGAGGGATTGAGGATGGTGTGTGATGGAGAGATGGAGGGTTGGTGTGTGATGGAGGGATTGAGGGTTAGTGTGTGAAGTAGGGATGGAGGGATGGTGTGTGATGCAGGGATTGACAGATGGTGTGTTATGGAGGGAGAGAGGGATGGTGTGTGATGGAGGGATCGAGAGATTGTCTGTGATGGAGGGATTGAGGGATAGTGTGTGATGGAGGGATTGAGGGATGGTGTGTGATGGAGGGATTGACGGATGGTGTGTGATCGAGGGATTGAGGGATGGTGTGTGATGGAGGGATTGAGGGATGGTGTGTGATGGAGGGATTGAGGGATGGTGTGTGCTGGAGCGATTGAGGGATGGTGTGTGATGGAGGGATAAAGGGATGGTGTGTGATGGAGGGATCGAGGTATTGTCTGTGATGGAGGGATTGAGGGATGGTGTGTGTTAGAGGGATTAAGGAATGGTGTGTGATGGAGGGATTGAGGGATAGTGTGTGAAGTAGGGATGGAGTGATGGTGTGTGATGGAGGGATTGAGGGATGGTGTGTATTGGAGGGATTGAGGGATGGTGTGTATTGGAGGGATTGAGGGATGGTGTGTGATGGAGGGATTGAGGGATGGTGTGTATTGGAGGGATTGAGGGATGGTGTGTGATGGAGGGATTGAGGGATGGTGTGTATTTGAGGGATTGAGAGATGGTGTGTGATGGAGGGATTGAGGGATGGTGTGTGATGGAGGGAATGAGGAATGGTGTGTATTTGAGGGATTGAGGGATGGTGTGTGATGGAGGGATGGAGCGATGGTGTGTGATGAAGGGATTGAGGCATGGTGTGTGATGGAGGGATGGAGGGATGGTGTGTGATGGAGGGATTGACGGATGGTGTGTGATGGAGGGACGGACGGATGGTGTGTGACCGTGTGTGATGGAGGGATTGTCTGTGATGGAGGGATTGAGGGATGGTGTGTGATGAAGGGATTGAGGGATAGTGTGTGATGGAGGGATTGAGGGATGGTGTGTGATGGAGGGATTGAGGGATGGTGTGTGGTGGAGGGATTGAGGGATTGGGTGTATTGGAGGGATTGAGGGATGGTGTGTGATGGAGGGATGGTGTGTGATGGAGGGATTGAGGGATGGTGTGTGTGATGGAGGGATTGAGGGATGGTGTGTGATGGAGAGATGGAGGGATGGTGTGTGATGGAGGGATTGAGGGATGGTGTGTGATGGAGGGATTGAGGGATGGTGTGTATTGGAGGGATTGAGGGATGGTGTGTGATGGAGGGATGGTGTGGGATGGAGGGATTGAGGGATGGTGTGTGATGGAGAGATTGAGGGATGGTGTGTGATGGAGAGATGGAGGGTTGGTGTGTGATGGAGGGATTGAGGGATGGTGTGTGATGGAGAGATGGAGGGTTGGTGTGTGATGGAGGGATTGAGGGATAGTGTGTGAAGTAGGGATGGAGGGATGGTGTGTGATGCAGGGATTGACAGATGGTGTGTTATGGAGGGAGAGAGGGATGGTGTGTGATGGAGGGATCGAGAGATTGTCTGTGATGGAGGGATTGAGGGATAGTGTGTGATGGAGGGATTGAGGGATGGTGTGTGATGGAGGGATTGACGGATGGTGTGTGATCGAGGGATTGAGGGATGGTGTGTGATGGAGGGATTGAGGGGTGGTGTGTGATGGAGGGATTGAGGGATGGTGTGTGCTGGAGGGATTGAGGGATGGTGTGTGATGGAGGGATAAAGGGATGGTGTGTGATGGAGGGATCGAGGTATTGTCTGTGATGGAGGGATTGAGGGATGGTGTGTGTTAGAGGGATTAAGGAATGGTGTGTGATGGAGGGATTGAGGGATGGTGTGTGATGGAGGGATGGAGGGATGGTGTGTGATGGAGGGATTGAGGGATGGTGTGTGATGGAGAGATTGAGGGATGGTGTGTATTGGAGGGATTGAGGGATGGTGTGTGATGGAGGGATTGAGGGATGGTGTGTATTGGAGGGATTGAGGGATGGTGTGTGATGGAGGGATTGAGGGATGGTGTGTATTTGAGGGATTGAGAGATGGTGTGTGATGGAGGGATTGAGGGATGGTGTGTGATGGAGGGAATGAGGAATGGTGTGTATTTGAGGGATTGAGGGATGGTGTGTGATGGAGGGATGGAGCGATGGTGTGTGATGAAGGGATTGAGGCATGGTGTGTGATGGAGGGATGGAGGGATGGTGTGTGATGGAGGGATTGACGGATGGTGTGTGATGGAGGGACGGACGGATGGTGTGTGACCGTGTGTGATGGAGGGATTGTCTGTGATGGAGGGATTGAGGGATGGTGTGTGATGAAGGGATTGAGGGATAGTGTGTGATGGAGGGATTGAGGGATGGTGTGTGATGGAGGGATTGAGGGATGGTGTGTGATGGTGTGTGATGGAGGGATTGTCTGTGATGGAGGGATTGAGGGATGGTGTGAGATGAAGGGATTGAGGAATGGTGTGTGATGGAGGGATGGAGGGATGGGGTGTGATGGAGGGATTGAGGGATGGTGTGTGATGGAGGGATGGACAGATGGTGTGTGATGGAGGGATTGAGGGATGGTGTGTATTGGAGGGATTGAGGGATGGTGTGTGATGGAGGGATGGAGGGATGGAGTGTGATGGAAGGATTGAGGGATGATGTGTATTGAGGGATCTTGGGATGGTGTGTGATGGAGGGATTGAGGGATGGTGTGTGATGGAGGGATTGAGGGATGGTGTGTGATGGAGGGATGGAGGGATGGTGTCTGATGGAAGGATTGAGGGATGGTGTGTATTGAAGGGATTGAGGGATGGTGTGTGATGGAGGCATTGAGGGATGGTGTGTGGTGGAGGGATTGAGGGATTGGGTGTATTGGAGGGATTGAGGGATGGTGTGTGATGGAGGGATGGTGTGTGATGGAGGGATTGAGGGATGGTGTGTGTGATGGAGGGATTGAGGGATGGTGTGTGATGGAGAGATGGAGGGATGGTGTGTGATGGAGGGATTGAGGGATGGTGTGTGATGGAGAGATTGAGGGATGGTGTGTGATGGAGAGATGGAGGGTTGGTGTGTGATGGAGGGATTGAGGGATAGTGTGTGATGTAGGGATGGAGGGATGGTGTGTGATGCAGGGATTGAGGGATGGTGTGTAATGGAGGGATTGAGGGATAGTGTGTGATGTAGGGATGGAGGGATGGTGTGTGATGCAGGGATTGAGGGATGGTGTGTGATGGAGGGATTGAGGGATAGTGTGTGATGTAGGGATGGAGGGATGGTGTGTGATGCAGGGATTGAGGGATGGTGTGTGATGGAGGGATTGAGGGATGGTGTGTGATGGAGGGATGGAGGGATGGTGTGTGATGCAGGGATTGATGGACGGTGTGTGATGGAGGGATGGTGTGTGATGGAGGGACTGATGGACGGTGTATGATGGAGGGATTGAGCCACTGTGTGTGATGGAGGGATTGAGCGATGGTGTGTGATGGAGGGATTGAGGGATGGTGTGTGATGCAGGGATTGCTGGACGGTGTGTGATGGAGGGATGGAGGGATGGTGTGTGATGCAGGGATTGATGGACGGTGTATGATGGAGGAATTAAGCGATGGTGTGTGAGGGAGGGATGGAGGGATGGTGTGTGATGAAGGGATTGATGGACGGTGTATGATGGAGGGATTGAGCGATGGTGTGTGATGGAGGGATTGAGCGATGGTGTGTGATGGAGGGATTGAGGGATGGTGTGTGATGGAGGGATGGTGTGTGATGGAGGGATTGAGGGATGGTGTGTGATGGAGGGATTGAGGGATGGTGTGTGATGGAGAGATGGAGGGATGGTGTGTGATGGAGGGATTGAAGGATAGTGTGTGATGTAGGGATGGAGGGATGGTGTATGATGCAGGAATTGATGGACGGTGTGTGATAGAGGGAATGAGGGATGGTGTGTGACGCAGGGATTGATGGACGGTGTGTGATGGAGGGATTGAGCGATGGTGTGTGATGGAGGGATTGAGCGATGGTGTGTGATGGAGGGATTGAGGGATGGTGTGTGCTGGAGAGATGGAGGGATGGTGTGTGATGCAGGGATTGATGGATGGTGTATGATGGAGGGATTGAGGGATGGTGTGTGATGGAGGGATGGAGGGATGGTGTGTGATGCAGGGATTGATGGACGGTGTATGATGGAGGGATTGAGCGATGGTGTGTGATGGAGGGATTGAGCAATGGTGTGTGATGGAGAGATTGAGGGATGGTGTGTGATGGAGGGATGGAGGGATTGTGTGTGATGCAGGGATTGATGGACGGTGTGTGACAGAGGGATGGTGTGTGATGGAGGGATGGAGGGATGGTGTGTGATGCAGGGATTGATGGATGGTGTCTGATGGAGGGATTGAGCGATGGTGTGTGATGGAGGGATGGTGTGTGATGCAGGGATTGATGGACGGTGTATGATGGAGGGATTGAGCGATGGTGTGTGATGGAGGGATTGAGCGATGGTGTGTGATGGAGGGATTGAGGGATGGTGTGTGATGGAGGGATGGTGTGTGATGGAGGGATTGAAAGATGGTGTGTGATGGAGGGATGGAGGGATGGTGTGTGATGCAGGGATTGATGGACTGTGTGTGATGGAGGGATGGTGTGTGATGGAGGGATGGAGGGATGGTGTGTGATGCAGGGATTGATGGATGGTGTGTGATGGAGGGATGGAGGGATGGTGTGTGATGCAGGGATTGATGGACGGTGTATGATGGAGGGATTGAGCGATGGTGTGTGATGGAGAAATTGAGCGATGGTGTGTGATGGAGGGATTGAGCGATGGTGTGTGATGGAGGGATTGAGGGATGGTGTGTGATGGAGGGATGGAGGGATGGTGTGTTATGGAGGGATGGAAGGACGGTGTGTGAAGGAGGGAATGAAAGATGGTGTGTGATGGAGGGATGGAGGGATGGTGTGTGATGCAGGGATTGATGGACGGTGTGTGATGGAGGGATGGTGTGTGATGGAGGGATGGAGGGATGGGGGGTGATGCAGGGATTGATGGATGGTGTGTGATGGAGGGATGGAGGGATGGTGTGTGATGCAGGGATTGATAGGATGGTGTATGATGGAGGGATTGAGCGATGGTGTGTGATGGAGAGATTGAGCGATGGTGTGTGATGGAGGGATTGAGCGATGGTGTGTGATGGAGGGATTGAGGGATGGTGTGTGATGGAGGGATGGAGGGATGGTGTGTTATGGAGGGATGGAGAGACGGTGTGCGATGCAGGGATTGATGGACGCTGTGTGATGGAGGGATGGAGGGATGGTGTGTGATGCAGGGATTGATGGACGGTGTATGATGGAGGGATTGATGGACGGTGTATGATGGAGGGATGGTGTGTGATGCAGGGATTGATGGACGGTGTATGATGGAGGGATTGAGCGATGGTGTGTGATGGAGGGATTGAGCGATGGTGTGTGATGGAGGGATTGAGGGATGGTGTGTGATGGAGGGATGGAGGGATGGTGTGTGATGGAGGGATTGAGGGATGGTGTGTGATGGAAAGATGGAGGCATGGTGTGTGATGCAGGGATTGATGGACGGTGTGTGATGGTGGGATGGTGTGTGATGGAGGGATGGAGGGATGGTGTGTGATGCAGGGATTGATGGACGGTGTGCGATGGAGGGATGGTGTGTGATGGAGGGATGGAGCGATGATGTGTGATGCAGGGATTGATGGACGGTGTGTGATGGAGGGATGGAGGGCTGGTGTGTGATGGAGGGATGGTGTGTGATGGAGGGATGGAGGGATGGTGTGTGATGGAGGGATTGAGGGATGGTGTGTGATGGAGAGATGGAGGGTTGGTGTGTGATGGAGGGATTGAGGGATAGTGTGTGATGTAGGGATGGAGGGATGGTGTGTGATGCAGGGATTGAGGGACGGTGTGTGATGGAGGGATTGAGGGATAGTGTGTGATGTAGGGATGGAGGGATGGTGTGTGATGCAGGGATTGAGGGATGGTGTGTGATGGAGGGATTGAGGGATAGTGTGTGTGATGAAGGGATGGAGGGATGGTGTGTGATGCAGGGATTGATGGATACTGTATGATGGAGGGATTGAGCCACGGTGTGTGATGGAGGGATTGAGGGATAGTGTGTGATGTAGGGATGGAGGGATGGTGTGTGATGCAGGGATTGAGGGATGGTGTGTGATGGAGGGATTGAGGGATGGTGTGTGATGGAGGGATGGAGGGATGGTGTGTGATGCAGGGATTGATGGACGGTGTGTGATGGAGGGATGGTGTGTGATGGAGGGATGGTGTGTGATGCAGGGATTGATGGACGGTGTATGATGGAGGGATTGAGCGATGGTGTGTGATGGAGGGATGGAGGGATGGTGTGTGATGCAGGGATTGATGGACGGGGGATGATGGAGGGATTGAGCGATGGTGTGTGATGGAGGGATTGAGCGATGGTGTGTGATGGAGGGATTGAGGGATGGTGTGTGATGGAGGGATGGTGTGTGATGGAGGGATTGAGGGATGGTGTGTGATGGAGGGATTGAGGGATGGTGTGTGATGGAGAGATGGAGGGATGGTGTGTGATGGAGGGATTGAGGGATGGTGTGTGATGGAGGGATTGAGGGATGGTGTGTATTGGAGGGATTGAGGGATGGTGTGTGATGGAGGGATGGAGGGATGGAGTGTGATGGAAGGATTGAGGGATGACGTGTATTGGAGGGATCTAGGGATGTTGTGTGATGGAGGGATTGAGGGATGGTGTGTGATGGAGGGATTGAGGGATGGTGTGTTTTGGAGGGATTGAGGGATGGTGTGTGATGGAGGGATGGAGGGATGGTGTCTGATGGAAGGATTGAGGGATGGTGTGTATTGAAGGGATTGACGGATGGTGTGTGATGGAGGCATTGAGGGATGGTGTGTGGTGGAGGGATTGAGGGATGGGGTGTATTGGAGGGATTGAGGGATGGTGTGTGATGGAGGGATGGTGTGTGATGGAGGGATTGAGGGATGGTGTGTGATGGAGGGATTGAGGGATGGTGTGTGATGGAGAGATGGAGGGTTGGTGTGTGATGGAGGGATTGAGGGATGGTGTGTGATGCAGGGATTGAAGGACTGTGTGTCATGGAGGGATTGAGGGATAGTGTGTGATGTAGGGATGGAGGGATGGTGTGTGATGCAGGGATTGAGGGATAGTGTGTGATGGAGGGATTGAGGGATGGTGTGTGATGGAGAGATGGAGGGATGGTGTGTGATGGAGGGATTGAGGGATAGTGTGTGATGTAGGGATGGAGGGATGGTGTGTGATGCAGGGATTGATGGATGGTGTATGATGGAGGGATTGAGCGAAGGTGTGTGATGGAGGGATGGAGGAATGGTGTGTGATGCAGGGATTGATGGACGGTGTATGATGGAGGGAGTGAGCCACGGTGTGTGATGGAGGGATTGAGCGATGGTGTGTGATGGAGGGATTGAGGGATGGTGTGTGATGCAGGGATTGATGGACGGTGTATGATGGAGGGATTGAGCGATGGTGTGTGATGGAGGGATTGAGCGATGGTGTGTGATGGAGGGATGGAGGGATGGTGTGTGATGCAGGGATTGATGGACGGTGTATGATGGAGGGATTGATGGACGGTGTATGATGGAGGGATTGAGCGATGGTGTGTGATGGAGGGATTGAGGGATGGTGTGTGATGGAGGGATGGTGTGTGATGGAGGGATTGAGGGATGGTGTGTGATGGAGGGATTGAGGGAGGGTGTGTGATGGAGAGATGGAGTGATGGTGTGTGAGGCAGGGATTGAGGGAGGGTGTGTGATGGAGGGATTGAGGGATAGTGTGTGATGCAGGGATGGAGGGATGGTGTGTGATGCAGGGATTGAGGGATGGTGTGTGATGGAGGGATTGAGGGATGGTGTGTGATGGAGAGATTGAGCGATGGTGTGTGATGGAGGGATTGAGGGATAGTGTGTGATGTAGGGATGGAGGGATGGTGTGTGATGCAGGAATTGATGGACGGTGTGTGATGGAGGGATTGAGGGATGGTGTGTGACGCAGGGATTGATGGACGGTGTGTGATGGAGGGATTGAGCGATGGTGTGTGATGGAGGGATTGAGCGATGGTGTGTGATGGAGGGATTGAGCGATGGTGTGTGATGGAGGGACTGAGGGATAGTGTGTGATGGAGGGAGGGAGGGATGGTGTGTGATGCAGGAATTGATGGACGGTGTGTGATGGAGGGATGGTGTGTGATGGAGGGATTGATGGATGGTGTCTGATGGAGGGATTGAGCGATGGTGTGTGATGGAGGGATGGTGTGTGATGCAGGGATTGATGGATGGTGTATGATGGAGGGATTGAGCGATGGTGTGTGATGGAGGGATGGAGGGATGGTGTGTGATGGAGGGATGGAGGGATGGTGTGTGATGGAGGGATTGAAGGATGGTGTGTGATGCAGGGATTGATGGATGGTGTGTGATGGAGGGATGGAGGGATGGTGTGTGATGCAGGGATTGATGGACGGTGTATGATGGAGGGATTGAGCGATGGTGTGTGATGGAGGGATTGAGCGATGGTGTGTGTTGGAGGGATTGAGGGATGGTGTGTGATGGAGGGATTGAGGGATGGTGTGTGATGGAGGGATGGAGGGATGGTGTGTGTAGCAGGGATTGATGGACGGTGTATGATGGAGGAATTGAGCGATGGTGTGTGATGGAGGGATGGAGGGATGGTGTGTGATGCAGGGATTGATGGACGGTGTATGATGGAGGGATTGAGCGATGGTGTGTGATGGAGGGATTGAGGGATGGTGTGTGATGGAGGGATTGAGGGATGGTGAGTGATGGAGGGATTGAGGGATGGTGTGTGATGGAGAGATGGAGTGATGGTGTGTGATGCAGGGATTGAGGGACGGTGTGTGATGGAGGGATTCAGGATAGTGTGTGATGCAGGGATGGAGGGATGGTGTGTGATGCAGGGATTGAGGGATGGTGTGTGATGGAGAGATTGAGGGATGGTGTGTGATGGAGAGATGGAGGGAGGGTGTGTGATGGAGGGATTGAGGGATAGTGTGTGATGTAGGGATCGAGCGATGGGGTGTGATGCAGGAATTGATGGACGGTGTGTGATAGAGGGAATGAGGGATGGTGTGTGACGCAGGGATTGATGGACGGTGTGTGATGGAGGGATTGAGCGATGGTGTGTGATGGAGGGATTGAGCGATGGTGTGTGATGGAGGGATTGAGCGATGGTGTGTGATGGAGGGATGGAGGGATGGTGTGTGCTGGAGGGATGGAGGGATGGTGTGTGATGCAGGGATTGATGGACGGTGTATGATGGAGGGAATGAGCGATGGTGTGTGATGGAGGGATGGAGGGATGGTGTGTGATGCAGGGATTGATGGACGGTGTATGATGGAGGGATTGAGCGATGGTGTGTGATGGAGGGCTTGATGAACAGTGTGTGATGGGGGGATGGTGTGTGATGGAGGGATGGTGTGTGATGGAGGAATGGAGGGATGGTGTGTGATGCAGGGATTGATGGATGGTGTCTGATGGAGGGATTGAGCGATGGTGTGTGATGGAGGGATGGTGTGTGATGCAGGGATTGATGGATGGTGTGTGATGGAGGGATTGAGCGATGGTGTGTGATGGAGGGATTGAGGGATGGTGTGTGATGGAGGGATGGAGGGATGGTGTGTGATGGAGGAATTGAAGGATGGTGTGTGATGCAGGGATTGATGGACGGTGTGTGATGGAGGGATGGAGGGATGGTGTGTGATGGAGGGATTGAGCGATGGTGTGTGATGGAGGGATTGAGGGATGGTGTGTGATGGAGGGATTGAGGGATGGTGTGTGATGGAGGGATGGAGGGATGGTGTGTGATGCAGGGATTGATGGACGGTGTGTGATGGAGGGATGGAGGGATGGTGTGTGATGGAGGGATGATGTGTGATGCAGGGATTGATGGACGGTGTGTGATGGAGGGATGGAGGGATGGTGTGTGATGGAGGGATGATGTGTGATGCAGGGATTGATGGACGGTGTGTGATGGAGGGATGGAGGGATGGTGTGTGATGGAGGGATGATGTGTGATGCAGGGATTGATGGACGGTGTGTGATGGAGGGATGGAGGGATGGTCCATGCTCGGGTGCTTTGCTGCATTTTGTTTTGCTCCTCGCGCCTGCACAGCGTCCGTGTCCGTGTAGGATTTAATTTGAGGTGATGGAGACCCGTCGTGCCTTCCTTGCTCATTTCTATTTCATCCATCTGCATCCCGTGTATGATCTGAACATCACCAGGGGAAGGACGAGATGATCCGAGCGCACCACCACGCCATGCGCGACCCATGATAGATAGATAGAGAGAGAGAGAGAGAGAGAGAGAGAGAGAGAGAGAGAGAGAGAGAGAGAGAGGGAGAGAGGGAGAGAGAGCGCAAGAGAGAGCGAGAGAAAGAGGGAGCAAGAGAGCGAGAGAGAGAGAGCGAGAGAGAGAGAGAGAGAGAGAGAGAGGAGAGAGACAGAGAGAGGAGAGAGAGAGAGAGAGAGAGAGAGAGAGAGAGAGAGAGAGAGAGAATGCAAGCGGGATCTCAGGATGGTGGAGACGCTGAGTATCGCAGTGATCGGAGCCGCCGGTTCGGGTAAAACTTCCATCATCCGCCGATTCGTGTTCGACGATTTCTCTGAGACTTCCAGTCCGAGCCAAGCGCGACGCATCTACAGACCGTCGGTGGTCCTCAACGGCCACATGTACGAGCTGAAGATTTTGGATGTCCCGCCAATCGCAGCATTTCCTTCCAGCCCTGCGCAGGTGAGAGAGAGAGAGAGAGAGAGAGAGAGAGGTGTGTGTGTGTGTGTGTGTGTGTGTGTGTGTGTGTGGTGTAATGCGAAACACAGAGATAAAACCTGTTCATGGTTGAAACAATGAAACAGTGGCTTTCAAACACCCGGATGTTTATAATTCTACAAACAGGGAATCTCGATCGAGAACAAACGAGTAAATCATTTAAACGGAAGCGATTTAATCATGTGATCTGGGCTACAACACACAAAAACTCTTTTCATTTGTTCTTCTACTTTTTTATTTCACAAAGGAAGATAAACCCTGAAACAGAAATCAGCTCCCACGGATCTCTGAGTGCACTTCCCACAGGTCGGTGATTTCTCATCCAAAATGGTGCAAGTCCTCAAAAAGTGAGAACAAAATACCTGTGTAATATCATTATTCTCTGTGGAGGAGATGGGATGGAGCCGTCGCCATGGTGACAGAGCTGCATCCCAAAATCAGCATCAGCAAAGCAATAAAGCTGGTTTGTGTACAAATAGTCGGAAAAAACCCTATAAGCCCAGCCCAGCCCAGCCAGTCATTTGCCCCTTTAACATTCTCGTCTCTCTCTCTCTCTCTCTCTCCCCCCTCCCCCGATCTCTCTGCTTATCTCTTTGCTTTGCCCCCCTATCACCCTGTCTATAAAATATTAACATTAAATGCAAAATAAATTTTGTTGACCAAATATAGCAAAAACAAAAGTGTTCAGTACAAAAGATGGCTGTATTCTCTCTGAATGCAAACAAACAAAAATGACATCAAGGAGGTTCTTTTGAATGAAAAACTTCGCAAAGTGCAGCTTCACAATAAACACACCAGCTGCTATCACTCAAAACGAGCCTAAAGAGGTTTCCAAGGCAACCACGATGACAGATCTGAATATTATAGGTTACAAAGGAAAAGAAGGTTGGGAGAGAAAAAGTGTGCACTGGTGATATGATAAAATGGCATGATGGTGCATTTCAAAAAACATGGTCAGAAAACGTGTAAATAATACGCCATTACTATCAGAGGGCATGTGGTCAGGCCCCTGAAGGGTCTCAAAGGCACGTTTGCATGTAGAGGAACCCAGCACAACCCCAAGGGCACGAGGGCACATGTGAAGGTGAGAGCAGAGTACTCGGGCTTGTTACAGGCTGCTGGAAAGCATGAGAGCATGTGATCAGAGAAGGGGAGGGTGGAGAGGCAGGGGAGGGCAATTAAAACACCAGGACCATGGGCGGCCCGAAGATACAGTTGTGTTCAAAATAATATCAGTGTGTTTAAAAAAGTGAATAAAGCTCAAAATCCTGAGTTTTTATCTCCAGACGCACAAATGCATCGGCAACTCGACACATTTGATTCAAAATCAAAACATGAAGATCAAAATATCAAAATTTCACATCGGCGTCTTCCAATTGTAACAGGATTCACAGGTCACTTTCGACCGTCTCTGATCTCCCTGGAGCTTATTGTTGAGTTCCCACCGTTTGGGATTTTTATCCATTCGAATGGTAGGTTTTCTTCCAGGTCTTTCAGGTTCTGGTTGGATTTTAAATCAATTGGATCAGTTTATCTGAGCAGCCTCTCATTTTCTGTTCTTTATATGGTTCCTCCTCTCCAATCAATTTTTTAATCAAGCTTCACTGTTCTTCTGAACAATGTCTGGAACGATGTATTTTCCTCAGAATTTCAGAGAGAAATGTTTATAACCAGCAGGTACAACATTCTCCGCCTTCCCTTCTTAAATAAGGACAATGATTGGCTCCTGTTTTTTAAAGAATGAGTGACGTCACTATTTAAACTCCACACTTAAGGCTACAAGGAGGGCATTAGGACACTTGGAGGACATGTGAAAGGACAGAAGGGAAGTTAAGACCTGGGATGAGGTGGAGCTTAAACCACATGGTTTAAGCACTGATTAACCTCCAACAGAGTGGAGATGATTCAGAGCTTGCAAGGAAAGTGAGTGTGTGTGTGTGGTAGCTGTACGAAGTGCTTTCGGGCAGTTGGAGCTTAATGATTCTAATTCACTGTCTTACAGCCTGTGATGGATAGAGGAACATTTGCAAAACACAAGTAAGATCCCTGAGACACTGCAGTAAAGCATCAGTAGTCCTGCGCTCATGACTAAAATGTGAAAAAGAAGAAAATTGCAGAGAAAGCAGGACAGGTAATGGGAATCTCTGCGGGGTAATTATGAGCAAACTAGCTGTTCTCTCTGTCTTGGTAAAATGACCCCATCAAGCTTCATAAAGCTCCATTAGGCTCTACTAACCGCATCCAGAGTCTGGGTGAAAACATTTACTTTAAAATGTTCCATCGAATTCCTCTTATCTCGGAGTCTTGACCCCATTCTCCTCTAAACCATACAGCTACTTCCAGATCAGGACACGAGTCTCCACAGAAGCAGAACAGAAGCCCTATAGATCCTGCTGATCATGTTCTGCTCTTGGTCACTCTATACCTGCCGTACACTCCATACACTCTGTACACTCTATACCCTCCATAGACTCTGTACACTCTATACCCTCCATACCCTCAGTATACAACGTACACTGCGTGCATACAATACACTCTGTACACACCATACACTCTGTACACACTGGATGCTCTTTACACTCTGTGCACGCCGTACCGACTGTACTCTCTGTATGCATTATACACTCTGTGCACTCCGTACATATTGTACACTCTGTACACACCAGACATTCTACACAGCTTACACTCTGTTCATACCATACGTTCTGTACACCCTGTACACACTGTACACTCTGTGCACTCCACAGCAAATGATCTGCCTCCATCTCTCCCTAGCCTCTGCATCTTCTACTCTTACTCCAATGACCTTCATGTCTGCCTTCACCACATCCATAAATCTTCTCTTTGGTCTTCCTCTGGGCCTTCTGCCTGGTAGTTCCAACCTCAGCATCCTACTACCAATATACTCACTATCCCTCTTCTGTACATGTCCAAACCATCTCAATCTAGCCTCTCTGACTTTGTCTCCAAAACATCTTACATGTGCTGTCCCTCTGATGGACTCATTCCTGATCCTATCCATCCTCGTTACTCCCAAAGAGAACCTCAACATTTTCATCTCTGCTCCCTCCAACTCTGACTCCTGTCTTTTCCCCAGGGCCACTGTTTCTAAACCATACAACATCGCTGGCCTCATCACTGTCTTTTACACTTTTCCTTTCATTCTTGCTGATACTCTCCTATCACACATCACACTGGACACTTTTCTCCATCCATTCCAACCTGCCTGCACACGCTTCTTCACCTCTTTTCCACACTCTCCATTGCTCTGGATTGTTGAGCCTAAGTACTTAAAATCTTCCACCTTCTTTATCTCTGCCCCCTGTAACCTCACTGTTCCTCTTGGGTCCTTGTTGTTCACACACATGTATTCTGTCTTACTGAGACTAACCTTCATTCCCCTCCTTTCCAGGGCATACCTCCACCTCTCTAGATTTTCCTGCACTTGTTCTCTGCTCTCACTACAGATCACGATGTCATCTGCAAACATCATAGTCCATGGAGATTCTTGTCTAACCTCATCTGTCAGCCTGTCCATCACCATAACAAACAAGAAGGGGCTGAGAGCTGACCCTTGATGCAGTCCCACCTCCACCTTGAACTCTTCTGTCACACCGACAGCACACCTCACCACTGTCTTACATCTCTCATACATGTCCTGCACCACTCTAACATACTTCTCTGCCACTCCAGACTTCCTCATACAATACCACAGTTCTTCTCTCGGCACCCTGTCATATGCTTTCTCCAGATCCACCAAGGCACAATGCAGCTCCTTCTGACCTTCTCTGTACTTCTCTATTAACATCCTCAAGGCAAACACTGCATCTGTGGTGTTCTTTCTTGGCATGAAACCAAACTGTTGTTCACAAATGCTGACCTCTGCTCTTAGTCTAGATTCCACTGTTCTTTCCCATAACCTCATTGTATGGCTCATCAACTTGATCCCTCTGTAGTTGCCACAACTCTGTACATCTCCCTTGTTCTTAAAAATGGGCACAAGCACACTTCTCCATTCCTCCGGCATCTGCTCACTTTCTAAGATCTTGTTGAATATTCTTGTCAGAAAATCTACTGCTACCTCCCCAAGACACTTCCATACCTCAACTGGTATGTCATCAGGGCCAACTGCCTTTCCACTGTTCATCCTCTTCAATGCTATACTCACTTCTCCCTTACTAATCTTTGCTACTTCTTGGTCCTCAACAGTCACCCCTTCTATTCTTTTTTCTCTCTCATTTTCCTCATTCATCAGCTCTTCAAAGTACTGCCTTTGCCTTTTTTCACCTTTCTCACCATCAGCGTCATTCTGCACACCACCATCCTATGCTGTTTGGCAACACTCTCACCCACTACTACTTTGCAGTCACTGACTTCCTTCAAATTACATCGCCTACACAAGATGTAGTCTACCTGTGTGCTCTTACCTCCGCTTTCATAAATCACCCTATGCTCCTGTTTCTTCTTGAAGAAAGTATTCACCACAGCCATTTCCATCCTTTTTGCAAAATCGATCAACATCTGTCCTTCTGTGTTCCTGTCCTGGATACCAATTCTGCCCATCACTTCCTCGTCCCCTCTGTTGCCTGCACCAACATGTCCATTGAAGTCTGCCCCAGTGACAACTCTTTCACCTCTGGGGGTACTCTGCATCACTTCATCTAACTCACTCCAGAATCTCTCCTTCTCTTCTAGCTCACATCCTGCCTGTTGGGCATAAGCACTAACAACATTGACCATCACGCTTTCAATTTCTAACTTGAGATTCATCACTCTGTCTGACACTCGTTTCACATACCATACAAACCCCATATGCTCTGTACACACTGGACGCTCCATACACTCTGTGCACTCCATAATACCATACTCTCTGTACACACCATACACTCCACATTCTGTGCACTCTGTACATACCGTACACTCTGTACACACCGTACGTTCTGTACACAGTGTACACTCTGTACATACCGTACACTCTGTACACTTTATTACTTCCATACACTCCATACACTCCGTACACGCTATACACTCCGTACACACAGTGCACTCTATACCCTCCATAAACTCTATACACTCCACTCTATACCCGCCATACACTCAGTACACTCTATACCCTCCATACACTCTGTACACCCTGTACACTCTATACCAGGGGTCAGAAACCTTTGCTATTCAAAGAGCCATTTGGGATTTCTTTTCATTGTCTAGTTCTTTCTCTCACTGATTTTGAGTGAGGTCTAGTCATCTCGTGGATCAGTTGTCTGTGTCACACAGAGCTCTGGGGTGGCTTGAAATAAAGGGTCATGTTCTTTATTCACAAGCTCACCGAAGTTTACAGAGGGGAACAGAGTATTTATACCATTCTAGGTGGGTTACAGTATTCATGAGTGGGGGTCATAATACTATAGAACCCTTGTCCTGCCCAAGGTGTGAGCCCTGGGCTCTAAAAACAAAAGAACAGCTGGCTGGTAGGCCTCCGTCAGTCCCGAAGGACTATGGCTGCGCTCTGGCTGGTATCCCGGCTGGTGATACTCCCCAGTGCGCAGAGCCTGGGTAGGGAGTAATGAGGTAGGGAGTAATGTTACCCAAGCAGCAAGTCCCCCCAGTCTCGGCGCCACCGGAAGGATCCAATGGAAAGGCAAGTGCCGATACGACTGGGTTCCAGTGCCGCTGCAGGAGAGAATCTACGGTCAATTTAGAACGGCCAATTAACCTACAGTGCACGTCTTTGGATTGCGGGAGGAAACCGGAGCACCCGGAGGAAACCCGCACAAGCACGAGGAGAACATGCAAACTCCACACAGAAACGCCCAGGCCGGGAATCGAACCCAGGCCTTCTTGCTGTGAGGTGGACGTGCTAACCACTACGCCACCGTGCCGCCAACAGCTGGCTAAACAGGAGACAAAATAGATGGAAGGAGCTGATTACAAAAACAATTGGTTCTTGACCATTTGGTGACAGTTTCTCATGAAAAGAAAATCAGCATCTTGGTTACAATACTTATGAGAACACTTTTGTGCTTTTCCATAGGGAAACAAATATGAATACATAGTTAAAGGAGATCAAACACAAAAATAGAAATTACTGCAACTCTGAAAACTCCTTTCACTGACCCATTCTCACCAACCCGAAAAGAGCATTTTTGCAGGGTTACCCTCTGAGCACCTGTGGATACTCGACCATTGTAGGACTCTGCTTTAGGCGGATTCTTCTGCCATTCAGGTGAAAGCTGGTTTAACTCTCTACTCCTGGGAGCCCGGAGTGCTTCCGATGTGAGTAAATAAGCGGCATTTTATTTTTGCAATTGTTTTTGGTTATACAGTGGATTTTGTATATGAAGCACCTGTCGGCCACTGTAAAGTACAAGATTATTTTTAAAAGCCACGGCGCCGCATCAGAGTAGTGAAAGAGCCGCATGCAGCTCCGGAGCCACGCTCTGCTCTGTGCCCTCCATTCACTCCATACACTCCTACACTCAGTACACTCTATGCTCTCCATACACTCCATACACTTCTACATGCTATACCCTCCATACACTCTGCACATTCTGTACACTCTATACTCTCCATATACTCTGTACTTTCTGTACACTCTATATCCTCCATACACTCCATACACTCCTACATTCTATACCCTCCATGCACTCTGGACACTCAGTACAATCTATACCCTCCATATGCAGGTATACTTCGGCTTAAGTTGTTTCGAGTTAAGTTGTTCTCGATTATGCGTCGGTTTTCAAAAAGGTATAGAAAAATAAAAAATAAAATAAAAATAAAGTTTAATAATAAATAAAGTTTAATAAAATACTAGTGAATATTATTTGTTATGGCTCTGTGCAGGCTGGAGGCGTTAACTCTCTCTTCATTCATTGCAAGCGCTGGTGAGGGGCGTGGCTGCTACCTGCAGGCGAGGTCCAGAGAGCGCACCTGTTTCCATTCAGCAATCAGCAAGCTATAAATAGGAGCGGCGCGCTTCCCTCCGATGGCAGAAGATTGTCCTTCCCAGTGATTCCGTTTCCCTGCTATCTCTCTGACTCCTGGTATCCTGCTTCATGCTCGACCAGTGTCCATCGATTAATTATTTCCAGTGATTTAGATTTTCCAAAGTGCAAAATAAAATCGTTGAATCTTCTTACATGGTCTCCTGCATATTTGGGGCCTATGCATATGCTCCAGGCGCAACATTATTAACCATATTGAAAATTACATTCATGAATAAAGTACAGAACTAGGAATGGTTATTTTCTGTTTACTCTAGACAAGTAAATTTGGAATAGCTTAGCCTAGGCTAGCATAAAGACAAGCTAATTTGATTTACGTTGATTTTCAACTTAAGTCGTCTCTCCTGGAACCAATTAACGACTTTGAGTGAGGTATACCTGTACTCTGGTACATTCCGTACTTTCTTTCTCTCTTTATGTACACACCAGTTCACCCTGTACACACTATATGCTCTGTACACACTGTACACACCATAGGCTCCGTACACACCATAGGCTCCGTACGCATCGTACCCTCTGTACACACCGTACCCTCTGTACACACCGTACGCTCTGTACACACCATACACTCCATATATACCATATGCTCTGTACACGCCATACACTCCGTATGTACCGTACGCTCTGTACAACCCCTACACTCCGTATATACCATATGCTCTGTACACATCATACACACAGTACACTCTGTAGACCCCATACACTCCGTACATGCCGGACACTTGGTACACAACCTACACTCTGTGCACCCCATACAGTCTGGACACACCATACTCTCTGTACATACTGTATGACCTGTAGAAGCCATACACTCTGTACATGCTGTACACTCTGTACACTCCATACGCTCTGTACATACTGTACACTCTGTACATACTGTGTATTCTGTACACACCGGACGCTCTGTACACACCATAGACTCTGTACACTCTGTGCACACCATACACTTTTTACACCACGTACACTGAATACACACCATACACTCTGTACACACAATACACTCCTTACACACCAATACACTGCATACATACAATACATTCTGTACACCTTGTACACACCGTACACACCATACGCTCTGTACCACCTTACACTCCATATATACCATATGCTCTGTACACGCCATACACTCCGTATGTACCGTACGCTCTGTACAACCCCTACACTCCGTATATACCATATGCTCTGTACACATCATACACACAGTACACTCTGTAGACCCCATACACTCCGTACATGCCGGACACTTGGTACACAACCTACACTCTGTGCACCCCATACAGTCTGGACACACCATACTCTCTGTACATACTGTATGACCTGTAGAAGCCATACACTCTGTACATGCTGTACACTCTGTACACTCCATACGCTCTGTACATACTGTACACTCTGTACATACTGTGTATTCTGTACACACCGGACGCTCTGTACACACCATAGACTCTGTACACTCTGTGCACACCATACACTTTTTACACCACGTACACTGAATACACACCATACACTCTGTACACACAATACACTCCTTACACACCAATACACTGCATACATACAATACATTCTGTACACCTTGTACACACCGTACACACCATACGCTCTGTACCACCTTACACTCCATATATACTGTATGCTCTGTACGCACCGTAGGCTCTGTACACTCCATACGCTCTGTATATACCGTACACTCTGTACATACTGTGTATTCTGTACACACCGTACACTCTGTACACACCATAGACTCTCTACACACCATACACTTTGTACACCACGTTCACTGAATACACACCATACATTCTGTACACACAATACACTCCTTACACACCGTACACTGCATGCATACAATACACTCTGTACACACCGTACCCTCTGTACACACCGTCCACTCTGTACACACCATACACTCCATATATACTGTATGCTCTGTACGCACCGTACACACGCTCTGTATAACCCCTACACTCCAGATATACCATATGCTCTGTACACATCATACACACAGTACACTCTGTAAACCCCGTACACTCCGTACACACCGTACGCTCTGTACACACCATACACTCCATATATACACCGTATCCTCTGTACACACCATACACTTCGTATGTACCGTACGCTCTGTACAACCCCTACACTCCGTATATACCATATGCTCTGTACACATCATACACGTAGTACACTCTGTACACCCCATACACTCCGTACATGTCGGACACTTGGTACACATCCTATACTCTGTGCACCCCATATAGTCTGTACACACCATACTCTCTGTACATACCATATGACCTTTAGACACCATACACTCTGTACACTCCATACGCTCTGTACATACCGTACACTCTGTACATACTGTGTATTCAGTACACACCGTACGCTCTGTACACACCATAGATTCTGTACACACCATACACTTTGTACACTACGTACACTGAATACACACCATACACTCCTTACACACCATACACTGCATACATACATACAATACACTCTGTACACACCGTACCCTTTGTACACCTCGTACACTCTGTACACCCCATATGCTGTTCACACACCGTACACACTGTACACACTGTATGCTCTGTACATACCATACTCTCCGTACACGCTGTATACCCCGTACACTTTTTACACACCGTGCACTCTGTACACACCATATGCTCTGCACACACCATACGCTGTGCTATGTACACTCCGTATACTCCATGCACACTGTACGCTTCTTACACACCATACACTCTGTACATACTGTACACTGCGTGCACACCATACAGTCTATACACACTATATACTCTGTACACTCCGTACACACCGTATGCTTTGTACACACCATACACTCTGTACACACAGTACGCTCTGTACACACGGTACACTCTGTACACTCTATGCACTCCATACATACCGTACACACCGTACGCTCTGTACGCCCCTTACACTCTGTACACCCCGTATATTGTTTACACACTGTACGCACTGTACACACTGTACACTCCGTACATACCGTATGCTATGTACACACCGTATTGTCTGTACATACCATACGCTCTGTACCCCTGTATGCTCCGTGCACACCGTATGCTTCATACACACCATACGCTCTGTACATACTATACACTCCGTGCACACCATACACTCTGTACACACCATATGCTCCGTATACTCTGTGCGGTGTGCACTTTGTACACATTATACGATCTGTACATACTGTACACTCCGTACACACCATGCGCTCTGTACTCACCATACACTCCGTACACACCGTACACTCTGTACTCACCGTACAGTTTGTACATACTGTACGCTCTATCCACCTTGTACACTCTGTACACACCATACGCTCTTTACACCCCATACACTCTGTACACACCGTATGCTTTTTACACACCGTACACTCTGTACGTACCATAAGCTGTGCTCTGTACTCTCCGTACACTCTGTGCACACTGTATGCTTTGTACACACCATACGCTCTGTACACACTGTACACTCTGTACACCTTGTACGCACTGTACATACCGAACAGAACCACAGAAGAAATGCCAGACAGTGCAATGACCTTTGTATGACCCTATGCAGTCTATCATGTTGTTTTTATTGGTTTTTAGTTTGGAAGGGTCAGCTTGGAACCAAGACCAGTTCACAAGAATAGTTCCATGTAACCAGGGATCTAAGCAGTACATCGGATTTGGAGAGCGACAGTGAGAACAGAGCCTGAGAGACGGGGGCGATATTACAGTTTTCTGTATGATTCTGAAACCTCAAGTATCAGATGACCTTCTGATACACTTTCTTTAAAAATTACTGAACTTGCAAGCTTAGGAGCAGGGTTTAAGCTATTTTATCACGGTGTGGATGGGAAGAGAAATGGAGTAGGAGTCATCTTGAAGGAGGAGTTTGTCAGGAATGTTCTAAAAGTGAAAAGAGTGTCAGACAGAGTGATGAGTCTCAAGTTAGAAATTGAAGGTGTGATGGTCAATGTTGTTAGTGCTTATGCCCCACAGGCAGGATGTGAGCGAGAAGAGAAGGAGAGATTCTGGAGTGACTTAGATGAAGTGATGCAGAGTACCCCAGAGGTGAAAGAGTGGTCATTGGTGCAGACTTCAATGGACATGTTGGTACAGGCAACAGAGGGGACGAGGAAGGGATGGGCAGGTTTGGTATCCAGGACAGGAACGCAGAAGGACAGATGTTGATAGATTTTGCAAAAAGGATGGAAATGGCTGTGGTGAATACTTTCTTCCAGAAGAAACAGGAGCATAGGGTGACTTATAAAAGTGGAGGTAGGAGCACACAGGTAGACTACATCTTGTGCAGGCGATGTAATTTAAAGGAAGTCAGTGACTGCAAAGTCATAGTGGGTGAGAGTGTTGCCAAACAGCATAGGATGGTGGTGTGCAGGATGGTTCTGATGGTGAGAAAGGTGAAAAAGGCAAAGGCAGAGCAGAAGACAAAGTGGTGGAAGCTGAAAAAGGAAGAGTTGTCGTGTTGTCTTCAAGGAGGAGCTGAACCAGGCTTTGGGTGGCCAGGAAGTGCTTCCAAATGATGGACAACCACAGCAAATGTGATCAGGGATACAGGTAGGAGAGTACTTGGTGTGTCCTCTGGAAGGAAAGTAGATAAGGAGACTTGGTGGTGGAATGAGGAAGTGCAGGAGTGTGTACAAAGGAAGAGGTTAGCTAAGAAGAAGTGGGACATTGAGAAAACCGAAGAGAGTAAACAGGAGTACAGGGAGACACAGCGTAAGGCAAAGGTAGCAGTGGCTAAAGCCAAACAGAGCACGTTTGATGACTTGTATGATAGGTTGGACAGTAAAGAGGGAGAAAATGATCTATACAGGTTGGCACAGCAGAGAAATAGAGATGGGAAGGACGTGCAGCAAGTTAGATTGATAAAGGACAGAGAGGGAAATGTATTGACTGATGACAGAAGTGTGCTGGGAAGATGGAAAGAGTACTGTGAAGAGCTAATGAGAGAGAAAAAAGAGTAGAAGAGGTGACCATTGAGGAGCAGGATGTAGCAAAGATCAGTAAGGGTGAAGTGAGAAGGGCATTGAAGAGGATGAAGAATGGAAAGGCAGTTGGTCCTGATGATATACCTGTGGAGGTATGGAAGTGTCTTGGAGAGGTAGCAGTAGATTTTCTGACAAGAACATTCAAGAAGGTACTAGAGAGTGAGCAGATGCCGGAGGAGTGGAGGAGAAGTATGCTGGTGCCCATTTTTAAGAACAAGGGAGACGTGCAGAGTTGCAGCAACTACAGAGGGATAAAGTTGATGAGCCATACGATGAAGTTATGGGAAAGAATAGTGGAAGCTAGACTAAGGGCAGAGGTCAGCATTTATGAACAACAGTTTGGTTTCATGCCAAGAAAGAGCACCACAGATGCAATGTTTGCTTTGAGGATGTTAATAGAGAAGTACAGAGAAAGTCAGAGGGAGCTACATTGTGCCTTTGTGGATCTGGAAAAAGCATATGACAGGGTGCCAAGAGAAGAACTGGACCCAGGAGGAACGGTGATGTTACAGGGAGCAGAGATAACGAAGGTGGAGGATTTTAAGTACTTAGGCTCAACAATCCAGAGCAATGGAGAGTGTGGAAAAGAGGTGAAGAAACGTGTGCAGGCAGGCTGGAATGGTTGGAGAAAAGTGTCCGGTGTGATGTGCGATAGGAGAGTGTCAGCAAGAATGAAGGGAGAAGTGTACAAGACGGTGGTGAGGCCAGCGATGTTGTATGGATTAGAAACAGTGGCGCTGAAGAAAAGGCAGGAGGCAGAGCTGGAGGTAGCGGAGATGAAAATGTTGAGGTTCTCTCTGGGAGTAACGAGGATGGATAGGATCAGAAATTAATATATCAGAGGGACAGCCCACGTAAGATGTTTTGGAGACAAAGCCAGAGAGGCTAGATTGAGATGGTTTGGACATGTACAGAGGAGGGATAGTGAGTATATTGGCAGTAGGATGCTGAGGTTGGAACTACCAGGCAGAAGGCCTCGAGGAAGACCGAAGAAGAGATTTATGGATGCGGTGAAGGAAGACATGAAGGTCGTTGGAGTCAGAAAAGAAGATGCGGAGGACAGGGCGAGGTGGAGGCGAATGATTTGCTGTGGCGACCCCTGAAGGGAGCAGCCGAAAGTAAAAGAAGAAGAAAGAAGACTGAACTTGCAAATCTATTAAACTGAACCAGGTTTCACACAAAGGAACTTCAGGTACTATTATATAATAAAATACAAAGTTCCACTGGGATACAAGAGCTGATATCTGATTTCTTTTCTCAGATATACAATTCAATCGAGCTTTGCTGGTATGAGTCTGAAACTGGTACTGGTATGAGTAAAAGTATTGGTAATGGTATAGACACTGTTAGTAATACTAATACTGATACTGGAACTGTTTACTAACACTGCGACTAACACTTGTAGTTGTACTGACACCTATACTGGTACTAATACTTGTACTAGTACTGTTACTAATACTAATAATAGCACTGGTATTGATAATGGTACTGATATTGGTAATGGTACTGATATTGATCATGGTACTGATATTGATAATGATACTGATGTATGTACTGGTACTGGAACTGATACCGATAATAGCACGACTATATATACCAGTTCACTTTCAGTGGCAATCTCCTTCACCTCAGGCACTCCAACATCCCTCTGAAGAGTGTCAATAAAGGTAGTTTTTGGTCTACCTCTGCCGCCCATGAGTGGGCTCCCATAAGACTAGTTTTTGTGCACTTAGCTCTGGGTGGCGAAAGTAGTGACCTCCCAGCTGTAGTTTATGAAAAGCTATTTTGTTATTGACCGATGGAAGTTGTCCATAGAGATGATGGTTTGGTGTATGACTGCTCCAGTGGACGTTTAGAGCTTTTCACAAAATCCTGGTGTATTTGCCGTCCAGTGACTTTTCTTGTGCTTTTGAAAAAGCCCAGCTCTCACACCCATAAAATAAGATTGATTCGAAAGTGGCTGTAAAGACCCTTTCAAATATCTTTTCAAATTGGACTTACAAATTTCCATCATACCATTATCACTTTGGAGGTTCTGGTATAATGGTACTGGGTCTAATAGTGGTAATAGCAGTCATAGTTGTACTGACACCTTTACTGGTAATAATACTCATATTGGTACTAATACTTAGAGTGATAATTATACTGATACTCATAATTGTGCAGAATGTGATAACTGTACTGAAGTACTACAAGGAGGTACTGAAACCGATACTGATAATGGTATTGATATTAATAATGATACTGATACTTATACAGTTGTAGTTGTACTGACACCCTTACTGGTACTAATACTTATAGTGATAATGGTACTGATACTGATTAAGGTACTGATACTACTGTTACTCATACTAATAATTTACTGATACTCGTACTGGTTGTACTAACAACATTGGTAAGAACATATCGAATTTGCTTCCAGTGAGCGTTAGACTGCAAAGGCCGTCCTTTGTCACTGTTCCTGTTCATAACTTTTATTGAGAGAGTTTCGAAGCAGAGCTGAGCTGTTCAGGGGTTCTGGTTTGGTGGCCATAAGGTGTTGTCTCTGTTTTTTGTGGACAACCTCGTCCTTCTGGTTTCATTGAGCTGGAACATCCAGCTATCAGCTGGTTCTAAGAAGGAAAAGGATGGAATGACTCCTCCAGGTCTGGAATGAGGAGTTCAAGTGTCTCAGGGTCTTGTTCATTTTGTTTTTTAAAGAAGAAATAAACGAAGTTTAGGAAACAAGATGCTAATGATGGCGCCGTAGATTAGCTGCAGTGCAGCATGAAATTAGAGAGGTTAAAGTTTAATACATGGTGAAGTCCCCTCTGTTGTTTCGGCTTATCAGAATAAAAGTGAAGGTCATGTTCAATCCTTCTGGCAGGAGGACCATCTTCTTCTTCTTCTTCTTCTTCTTCTTTTACTTTCGGCTGCTCCCTTCAGGGGTCGCCACAGCAAATCATCCGCCTCCACCTCACCCTGTCCTCCGCATCTTCTTTTCTGACTCCAACGACCTTCATGTCTTCCTTCACCGCATCCATAAATCTCTTCTTTGGTCTTCCTCGAGGCCTTCTGCCTGGTAGTTCCAACCTCAGCATCCTACTGCCAATATACTCACTATCCCTCCTCTGTACATGTCCAAACCATCTCAATCTAGCCTCTCTGGCTTTGTCTCCAAAACATCTTACGTGGGCTGTCCCTCTGATATACTCATTTCTGATCCTATCCATCCTCGTTACTCCCAGAGAGAACCTCAACATTTTCATCTCCGCGACCTCCAGCTCTGCCTCCTGCCTTTTCCTCAGCGCCACTGTTTCTAAGCCATACAACATCGCTGGCCTCATCACCGTCTTGTACACTTTTCCCTTCATTCTTGCTGACACTCTCCTATCGCACATCACACCGGACACTTTTCTCCAACCATTCCAGACTTCCTGCACACGCTTCTTCACCTCTTTTCCACACTCTCCATTGCTCTGGATTGTTGAGCCTAAGTACTTAAAATCCTCAACCTTGGTTATCTCTGCTCCCTGTAACATCACCGTTCCTCCTGGGTCCTTCTCATTCACACACATGTATTCTGATTTTCTG
The DNA here is from genome assembly GCA_024760905.1 of Plotosus lineatus. NCBI lineage: Eukaryota > Metazoa > Chordata > Actinopteri > Siluriformes > Plotosidae > Plotosus > Plotosus lineatus. Next base: position 62,062,276 of record CM045734.1, read on the forward strand.
AGGCTAACCTTCATTCCTCTCCTTTCCAGGGCATACCTCCACCTCTCTAGATTTTCCTGCACTTGGTCTCTGCTCTCACTACAGATCGCAATGTCATCTGCAAACATCATAGTCCATGGAGATTCTTGTCTCACCTCGTCTGTCAGCCTGTCCATCACCATAGCAAACAAGAAGGGGCTCAGAGCTGACCCTTGATGCAGTCCCACCTCCACCTTGAATTCGTCGGTCACACCGACAGCACACCTCACCACTGTCTTACATCTCTCATACATGTCCTGCACCACTCTAACATACTTCTCTGCCACTCCAGACTTCCTCATGCAATACCACAGTTCTTCTCTTGGCACCCTGTCATATGCTTTTTCCAGATCCACCTCCTTTATTATTAAAAATAAATCAAAATGATTGTTTCTTCTTATCTCAGTCTGAGACAGGATGATAATGATGATGATAGATATAGCTTTATTGATCTCACAATGGAGAAATTCACTGTTACAGGCTCTCGAACTCAGTGAGTGTGTTGGTGTCCTTCTCCTGAAGTCAACCACCATATCCTTTGTCTTACAAGTGGTTTTGCTCACACCAGTCCACAAAGTCAATGATGACTGACCGGTACTCCAGCTCATTCCCCTCAGACGCATGACCTACGATGGTGGAGTCGTCAGAGAACTTCTGGAGTGGGCAGCTATCCGTGTTGTAGGTGAAGTCCGAGGTGTAGATGGTGATGAGGAAAGGTGAGAGGACGGTGCCCTGGGGTGCCCCGGTGCTGCAGACTCTGACTCACAGTGAAGAGGGGAGGAACAGGGAGGAGGGCAGAGGGGGAGGGGGGAGAATCAAACCTGTTGAAGTAACAGTTTAATTCATCCGCCCATAGCTGGTCACCATCAGCTGTCCCTTTGACACTCTGCCCAAATCCAGACATAGTCTTTAGTCCTCTCCAGACGTCCCGCGCGTTGTTCTGAGCCAGCTTCTCCTCCATCTTCTTCCTATAGTCCTTCTTGGCTCTCCTGATCCTCCACTGGAGCTCACGTTGGTCCTTCTACTGCTCCTCTCTGTCCCCGAGATGAAAGCCCTCTTCTTCTGGTTCAGGAGGACTTTAAGCTCAGGGGTGACCCACGGGTGGTTGTTGGAGAAGCACCGTACCCTCCGTGTTGGCACAGTGCTGTCCACGCAGAAGTTCATGTAGTCCGTGACACAGTGTGTGAGGGCATCGATGTCATCACCAAAGGAGTCACAGAGCATGCTCCAGTCTGTGGTCTGGAAACAGTCCCTAAGCCTCTCATTGGTC
>CM045734.1:62068563-62076063 GCA_024760905.1 Plotosus lineatus
ACTTGGACAAAAAGAAATCCTGGATTTTTTGTTCGAATTCTGATTTGTTCGAACTCTAAAGCATTTGAATACAGAGGCTCCACTGTATATATTCATGATCAGAGGGATTGTAAGCATTTTGTATTATTCATCCATTCATGAGGTCAGGAATCTTCTCCACACTCCGCCCCTAATCACCATGATGGCACCAGTCCAGTTATAATCACATTACAGAAACATTACTGAGAATCCGTCTTAATTTGTCTTTTGATTGTTTGTCACAGTATAAAGCACAATATAAAGAGAACTAAAATGTGTCTGTTGTCAGGGAAAATTTCATTCATGCATTCATTTTCTGATCCAATGCAGCCGTGAGGGGGGGGGCACAAACCAGTGTCTCTCCCTCACGCCGGTCCCAAGCCCGGATAAATGCAGAGGGTTGCGTCAGGAAGGGCATCCGGTGTAAAACAAATGCCAAATAAACTATGCGAATCACAAGAAAGAATGACATACCGGATCGGTCGAGGCCCGGGTTAACAACGATCGCCATCAGTGCCGTCAACCAACAGGGTGCTGATGGAAATTGGACTACTGTTGGTCGAAGACGTCGAAGAAGGAGAGGCGGGAGGTGTGTCCGTTGCCAGAGAGAGAAGAGGAAAGGCATGAGTCTAGGACTGAAAGTAGGGACTTTGAATATTGGAACTATGACAGGAAAAGGTAGAGAGCTGGCTGACATGATGCAGAGGAGGAAGGTGGACATACTGTGTGTTCAGGAGACCAGGTGGAAAGGTAACAAGGCTCGAAGCATAAGAGCAGGGTTTAAGCTGTTTTATCATGGTGTGGATGGGAAGAGAAATGGAGTCGGAGTCATCTTGAAGGAGGAGTTTGTCAGGAATGTTCTAGAAGTGAAAAGAGTGTCAGACAGAGTGATGAGTCTCAAGTTAGAAATTGAAGGTGTGATGGTCAATGTTGTTAGTGCTTATGCCCCACAGACAGGATGTGAGCGAGAAGAGAAGGAGAGATTCTGGAGTGAGTTAGATGAAATGATGCAGAGTACCCCCAGAGGTGAAAGGGTGGTCATTGGGGCAGACTTCAATGGACATGTTGGTGCAGGAAACAGAGGGGACGAGGAAGTGATGGGTAGGTTTGGTATCCAGGACAGGAACGCAGAAGGACAGATGTTGGTAGATTTTGCAAAAAGGATGGAAATGGCTGTGGTGAATACTTTCTTCCAGAAGAGAGAGGAGCATAGGGTGACTTATAAAAGTGGAGGTAGGAGCACACAGGTAGACTACATCTTGTGCAGGCGATGTAATTTAAAGGAAGTCAGTGACTGCAAAGTAGTAGCGGGTGAGAGTGTTGCCAAACAGCATAGGATGGTGGTGTGCAGGATGATGCTGATGGTGAGGAAGGTGAAGAAGGCAAAGGCAGAGCAGAAGACAAAGTGGTGGAAGTTGAAAAAGGAAGAGTGTCGGGTTGTCTTCAAGGAGGAGTTGAAACAGGCTTTGGGTGGTCAGGAAGTGCTTCCAGATGACTGGACAACTACAGCGAATGTGATCAGGGAGACAGGGAGGAGAATACTTGGTGTGTCATCTGGAAGGAAAGAAGATAAGGAAACTTGGTGGTGAAATGAGGAAGTGCAGGAGTGTGTACAAAGGTAGAGGTTAGCTAAGAAGAAGTGGGACAGAAGAGAGTAAACAGGAGTACAGGGAGACAGCGTAAGGCAAAGGTAGCAGTGTCAAAGGCCAAACAGAGCGCGTTTGATGACTTGTATGCTCGGTTGGAAAGTAAGGAGGGAGAAAATGATTTATACAGGTTGGCACAGCAGAGAAATAGAGATGGGAAAGACGTGCAGCAAGTTAGATTGATAAAGGACAGAGAGGGAAATGTATTGACAGAAGTGTGCTGGGAAGATGGAAAGAGTACTTTGAAAAGCTGATGAATGAGGAAAATGAGAGAGAAAAAAGAGTAGAAGAGGTGACTGTTGAGGACCAGGAAGTAGCAAAGATTAGTAAGGGTGAAGTGAGGAGGGCATTGAAGAGGATGAAGAATGGAAAGGCAGTTGGTCCTGATGACATACTGGTGGAGGAATGGAAGTGTCTAGGAGAGGTAGCAGTAGAGTTTCTGACAAGAACATTTAACAAGGTCTTAGAGAGTGAGAGGATGCCAGAGGAATGGAGGAGAAGTGTGCTGGTGCCCATTTTTAAGAACAAGGGAGACGTGCAGAGTTGTGGCAACTACAGAGGGATAAAGTTGATGAGCCATACGATGAAGTTATGGGAAAGAATAGTGGAAGCTAGACTAAGGGCAGAGGTCACCATTTGTGAACAACAGTTTGGTTTCATGCCAAGAAAGAGCACCACAGATGCAGTGTTTGCCTTGAGGATGTTAATGGAGAAGTACAGAGAAGGTCAGAGGGAGCTGCATTGTGTCTTTGTGGATCTGGAGAAAGCATATGACAGGGTGCCGAGAGAAGAACTGTGGTATTGCATGAGGAAGTCTGGAGTGGCAGAGAAGTATGTTAGAGTGGTGCAGGACATGTATGATAGATGTAAGACAGTGGTGAGGTGTGCTGTCGGTGTGACACAAGAGTTTAAGGTGGAGGTGGGACTGCATCAAGGGTCAGCTCTCAGCCCCTTCTTGTTTGCTATGGTGATGGACAGGCTGACAGACGAGGTGAGACAAGATTCCCCATGGACTATGATGTTTGCAGATGACATTGTGATCTGTAGTGAGAGCAGAGAACAAGTGCAGGAAAATCTAGAGAGGTGAAGGTATGCCCTGGAAAGGAGGGGAATGAAGATTAGCCTCAGTAAGACAGAATACATGTGCATGAATGACAAGGAGCCAAGAGGAACGGTGAGATTACAGGGAGCAGAGATAAGAAAGGTGGAGGATTTTAAGTACTTAGGCTCAACAATCCAGAGCAATGGAGAGTGTGGAAAAGAGGTCAAGAAGCGTGTGCAGGCAGGTTGGAATGGTTGGAGAAAAGTGTCTGGTGTGATGTGTGATAGGAGGGTATCGGCAAGAATGAAAGGAAAAGTGTACAAGACGGTGTTGAGGCCAACGATGTTGTATGGGTTAGAAACAGTGGCCCTGGGGAAAAGACAGGAGGCAGAGCTGGAGGTAGCAGAGATGAAAATGTTGAGGTTCTCTTTGGGAGTAACGAGGATGGATAGGATTAGGAATGAGCACATCAGAGGGACAGCACATGTAAGACGTTTTGGAGACAAAGTCAGAGAGGCTAGATTGAGATGGTTTGGACATGTACAGAGGAGGGATAGTGAGTATATTGGTAATAGGATGCTGAGGCTGGAACTACCAGGCAAAAGGCCTAGAGGAAGACCAAAGAGATGATTCATGGATGTGGTGAAGGAGGACATGAAGGTCGTTGGTGTAAGAGAAGAAGATGCAAAGGATAGGGTGAGATGGAGGCAGATGATTCGCTGTGGCGACCCCTGAAGGGAAAAGCCGAAAGGAAAAAAAGAAGAAAGAAGATTCATTTTCTGATCCACTTAATCCTAATTAGGGTTGTGGAGAGGCTAGCACCCATCTCAGCTGACTCTCAGTGAGGGCGGAGTACACCCTGGACAGCTCGACAGACCATCGCGGGGCAGAAACGCGCTGATGGCTAACTTTCAGCTCATCTTTTCAAAAGTCAGCAATGGTTATTTTATATGAACCTCACACCACCGACAGTGAAAGACACAGTCAGTCTTTGATAACCCTGTTAATGAATTGGGGGGGGACAATGACAACCCGGTGATAATGGGACTTGAACCCTCGACCTTGGAATCAGTAATCCAGTGCCCTGCTCGGTTGGTTGTGGTTGTATGATAGGAAAGACAATACTTGATGGCTGGGAATTGGATATGACAAAATTTAAGGAAAAAGTTGAGGGAAAAATAAATGATTTTAAGTATACAAAGATTTACCATAAACAAACAAACAAACAAACAAATGCAAACAAACAAAACAGCATTAATAGGAAGCAAAAAAAGGAAAAGTTAGAGAGTCAGGCAGTGAGTGAGTGGGTGAGAGAGAGCGAGACAGAGAGAAAGAGAGGGAGAGAGACAGACAGAAAGAGAGCGAGAGAGAGAGAGAGAGAGAGCAGCAAATTAAGATCAATGTGATTACAAAGCAGGCAAAGACAAATCCTCTCCAGAAGCCTTTCACTCTCTCTCTCTCTCTCTCTCTCTCAAATGCTTTCACTCTCTCTCTGACTCTCTCTCATGCTCTCACTGTCTCTTTGTCGCTGTCTCTTTCTCTCTCACACAAGCTCTCTGTCTCTATCTCACATGCGCTCGCTCTCTTTCTGTCTCTCTCTCTCGCTGTTTCTCACATGCTCTCTCTCTCTCTCTCTCTCACATTCTCTCACTGTCTCTCTTTCTCTCTCTCTGTCTCTCATACATGCTCTCTCTCTCTCATACATGCTCACTCTCTCTCTCTCTCTGTCTCTCTCTCTCTCTCTCTCACATACATGCTCTCTCTCTTTCTCTCTCTTGCACTCTCTCTTCCATTTGAAAAAATAAATGATCTATATTCATCTCACAGTCACTGAGCTCACCACGCTCCCTCACACACTCTTCATGTGAAAAAGTGATAATACGATTTCCATGATGAGGAACAAGGGAAAAAATGAAGGAGGGAAAAGGGAGGTGAAAGAAGGTCAGCCCCTTGCATTTCTGCTCCTCCTCCTGTCTGCAGTGTTACATATAATTGAGAGCTCTAACAGTCATGCGCTCTCACCATTGCTCCTCAGTATGATCTCTCAATTTCTTGGAGTGTGACTTTGTACCAGTAGCAGGAACAGTGCTGCGATTAGAGCGAAAGACATTCCCCAGAGTTAAAACAATAAAACTGTACTCAGCAGAAGCTAGTCGTGGAAGAAGAACCCCATCGAACCCAATGCGGAAACATTCTTCACACGCTGAAGAAAATAAAACCATCAAACTATAATAATTAAAATCAACCATCAACCTGCTCTTTATCATTCTGATTTAAATGGTTTTAATATCACAGTCCAGTCCACTTTTCTCCTCCTGCTCAGGTAGACGGCCATTTTTGATTGGCCCAGGAGAAAGTTCAGCAGTTGGCACTTGGCCTTCTTTTTTTGTTGGTATCTAAAACCCAGAATAAAAATGTGTTTAGTAAAAATCACACCAAAAGTACAGAACAGCCTCGACAACCACATAAACAGAACCTGCAGCCTGCTGCAGTCCATAAAACAATGGAACTCTCTCTGAGGGAACAGAACCAACGATTTAAAATACTCACAAAACTATTAACTGTAACAGCACCATGTAAAATTCTCCACTGTATGGCTCCACCCCTTTCTGTTAACGGTGGTTTGTACAGCACTGTCCATGAGGGGTCCACTTCTGGTTTCAAACCCAGGTGGACCCTCCATGGTGTGTCAGTCCGACCCCTTAGTTCCTCTTCAGTTAACACTTTCACCATCAGTCTGTACATTATTTTGCCTGAGGTGTTACACAACTGTATAGGTCCTGACACACCATGTTCTAAAAACCAACCAGAGCAGTCCTTAAAATGCGGGGCGAGGCCATCAACGGGAAAGGGGTCCGTGTCTCCGGGGGGTAAAACGCTGTCGGTTTGGGAGACAATGCTGGTGTTCGTCCGGGGAGAGCTGGTCCTTCCAGAGCCTCAGCATGTTTTCTAGTCGTCCCACCGTAGAAACCCCGACACAGGCAGAGAGAGCAGTGACGTCCTCTAGCTGCGGACCACACAGGTCAAGCACGTGACCCGGTCTGGTGAAGTGTGCCGCCGCAAACTTCTCTGCGACGGACGGCCCAGCAGACTGTCGCACGTTAAAATGAGTCCCAAGCCGTGTGCTTGTGTTCTGTTCTTTTTAAAAAGTCCCCAGATTTTAAAAAGGCTTTGATAAAACTCTGGAAAAACTTTTAGGTCGTGTTTGCTTAAGTCCATTAAAAAGAGAGAGTCCCGCAGTCCCGGCTCCCGGCACTGGGCTAGAACTGCTCGCGCTGTGGGCCTCCACACCAGGTCTCTCGGTCCGGTCAGCAGTGTCTTGATGAATTGGAGCCTGAACGTTGCTCCTCTGCTGGCCAGATGTATAAGACCGTGTCCCCCTTCCTCTTTGGGGAGGAAGAGGACACTCTGCAGGACCCAATGCAGCTTGTCCCAGACACAGCTGACAATCTCGACCTGGACTTTCGCGAGAAGGGTCAAAGGGGGGGGGGGGGGGGTCCACGCAGGAGAGACGGTGCCACAGCATGGAAGCAACCAGATTGTTAATATTTAAAACACAACCTTTAAAAGACATTTTCGGTAAAATCCATTTCCAATTTTTGAGACTCCTCCCACTTTCTCTAAAACGTTTTCCCAATTTTTGTTTACATTATTTACATCGCCAAGGTAGATTCCCAGATACTTGATCCCACATTTTTTCCAGGTGAGACCGCCCAGCAGGACGAGATCTTACGGCTCGTCCCCCACCCACAGAGCTTTGGTTTTCCCCCAGTTTACCTTGGCTGATGAAATTTTGCTAAAATCTTTAACAGTATTTGTTAAAAAATTAACATCGCTCTGGTTATTGATGGCAATGATAAGATCGTCCGCATATGCGAACAGTTTAAAAACCGAATCGCAATCCGAGACATTAAAATCAGAGAGACCCGTTCTGAGTCAATGCAGGAGAGGCTCTATTCCAAAGGAGTATGCCTGACAGGGGGCAACCCTGCCTGATACCCCTCTGCACTTTAAAAGGAGCGGTCAAACCACCATTGATTTTTAATATACCCTCAATGTCTCCATACAAGGTCCGAATCCAGGTAATGAGACCAGGACTGAATCCAAAACCCTCTAGGTATGCCATAGGTATGTGTGCTTGACCCGATCAAATGAGACCAAATTTCATTCCCAATGAATTAGAGAGGTCCAAAATGTCCTGAATTAAAAAGACATTGTCTGTTATCAGCCTGCCCGATACACAGTAGGTCTCTCCTACATGAACGACCTGCTCCATCACTTTCCTCAACCTGTTCGCCAGGACTTTGGAAAGGAGTTTATAGTCGGTACAGAGGAGGGACACTGGTTGCCAGTTTTTGAGTTCTTACAGATCCCCCTTGTTTGGCAGGAGGGTGAGGACCGCTCTCCTGCAACTCAGGGGTAGCTGGCCTTTCAGCAGACTGTCCCTGAAAACGTCCAGCACGTCCTCACCGATCACCGCCCAGAAGGCTTTATAGAAGTCGGCTGGCAGGCCGTCTATACCGGGGCTTTCCCCGGTTTGAAGCTCTGCAACGCCACCAACAATTCCTGCAGGGAGATGTCAGCCTCCAGATGCCTGTTGGCATCTGCTGACACCTTTGGCAGACCAGTAAGGAAAGTATCCAACAAATTTGGTTTCTCAGAATATTCACACTTTGGTTTCTCAGAATATTCACACACTAATTCATCATAGAAACCTGCTGCGTACCTGTGTATGTCTGCATTGTCCTGGATTAGCCGTCCATCTCCAGAATGCAGACAGTGTATCAGCCTCCT
>CM045734.1:62088563-62141063 GCA_024760905.1 Plotosus lineatus
AAGCAAACAAGAAAGGGGTCTGACCCTTAATGCAGTTCTACCTCCACCTTGAACTCTTCTGTCACACAAACAGCACACCTCACCACTGTCTTACATCTCTCATACATGTCCTGCACCACTCTAACATACTTCTCTGCCACTCCAAACATCCTCATACAATACCACAGTTCCTCTCTCAGCACACTGTCACATGCTTTCTCCAGATCCAAAAAGGCATAATGCAGCTCTCTCTGACCTTCTGTACTTCTCTATTAACATCCTCAAAGCAAACACTTCATCTGTGGTGCTCTTTCTTGGCATGAAACCAAACTGTTGTTCACAAATGCTGACCTTTGCCCTTAGTCTTGCTTCCACAATTCTTTCCCATAACTTCATCGCATGGCTCATCAACTTTATCCCTCTGTAGTTTCCACAATTCTGCATGTCTCCCTTGTTCTTAAAAATGGGCACAAGCACACTTCTCCATTCCTCCGGCATCCTCTCACTCTCTAAGACCTTGTTGAATGTTCTTGTCAGAAAATCTACTGCTACCTCTCATAGACACTTCCATACCTCCACAGGTATGTCATCAGGACCAACTGCCTTTCCATTTTCCATTTTTCATCCTCTTCAGTGCCCTCCTCACTTCACCCTTACTAATCTTTGCTACTTCCTGCTCCTCAATGGTCACCTTTTCTACTCTTTTTTTCTCTCTCGTTTTCCTCATTCATCAGCTCTTCAAAGTACTATTTCCTGACTATTTCCATGGAAGATTCCCAGCACACTTCTGTCATCAGTCAATACATTTCCCTCTCTTTCCTTCATCACTCTAACTTGCTGCACGTCTTTCCCATCTCTATTTCTCTGCTGTGCCAACCTTTATAAATCACTTTCTCCCTCCTTACTGTCCACCCTATCATACAAGTCATCATATGCCCTCTGTTTGGCCTTTGACACTGCTACCTTTGGCTTACGCTGTGTCTCCATGTACTCCTGTTTACTCTCGTCGATCCTCTCAATGTCCCACTTCTTCTTAGCTAACCTCTTCCTTTTTAGACACTCATGCACTTCCTCATTCCACCACCAAGTCTTCTTATCTACTGTCCTTCCAGAGGACACACCAATTACTCTCCTACCTGTCTCCCTGATCACATTAGCTGTAATTTTCCAGTCATCTCGGAGCACTTACTGACTACCCAAAGCCTGTTTCAACTCCTCCTTGAAGACAACCTGACACTCTTCCTTTTTCAGCTTCCACCTCTTTGTGTTCTGTTTTTTTTTTGCCTTCTTCATCTTCCTCACCATCAGCGTCATTCTACACACCACCGCCCTATGCTGTTTGGCAACACTCTCACCCACTACTACTTTGCAGTCACTGACTTCCTTCAAATTACATCGCCTACACAAGATGTAGTCTACCTGTGTGCTCCTACCTCCGCTTTTATAAGTCACCTGCCCATCACTTTCTCATCCCCTCTGTTGCCTGCACCGACATGTCCATTGAAGTCTGCACTTCTCGGTGCAGGAAACAGAGGGGACGAGGAAGGGATGGGCAGGTTTGGTATCCAAGACAGGAAAGACAGGAACGCCAGAGGATTAACTCATATCACATCACCGCTTCTTTGGTTTGTAACGCCCGCTAACTTTCTCACTTTATGTTTTGTACTTGTTCCGGCTGAGGGGTGTGGCTGAGCTGCTCGGACTTAATGCAGTTCATACCTGAATTCAGTCATCTCATACCTAATGCAATGTTCCTCTCGTGGGCATTTTTGAAAACTACTGTGCTGAATGTTTTTCAAAGAGAATGCATTGAAAGGTGTTTTTATATGTATGCTGTATAATGTTTATATTTTATTATCAATAAATATCACAGTAAAAAAATTAAGTTTTTCTTTATCATTACTACATTTTACTACATTAATATGGAATTAATGAGTAAGACTGTCTTACCAAAGAAGAGATTTATGGATGTGGTGAAGGAAGACATGAAGGTCGTTGGAGTCAGAAAAGAAGATGCGGAGGACAGGGTGAGGTGGAGGCGGATGATTTGCTGTGGCGACCCCTGAAGGGAGCAGCCGAAAGTAAAAGAAGAAGAAAGAAGAAGACTGTCTATAGAATGTGTTTAAGAAGAATATTTTCGCGCATGTAATAGATACATAGTATTTTACTTCCGGCTGTTCATTTGCACGTGTGACATGATACATGGAGTTTTACTTCTGGGTACAGAACTCGTGGATTATCTTGATTCGCGGGAGGGCCCGGAGCCGAACCCCCGCGAATGTCGAGGGCCTACTGTATGTATATATATATATATATATATATATATATGTGTGTGTGTGTGTGTGTGTGTGTGTGTGTGTGTGTGTGTTTGTGATTGTGTATGAGTGGGAGGGATTAAGCGAATGAAGATGAATGAATGAATTAATGGTACAGGTTCTGAGGTTATAGATCAAAGGACAGGGTCACAGTTCAACCACACACTAAAAATGTTTACAGCAGAGACCTACAGCACCAATCATTGCACTGCGTCCAATATGACTGTAATTTAAACTGAAAATAAAATACTTTTTTGTTGATTCTTTATTTCTTTATTATGTACTTGAAAGATTTTTACTTTATTGTCATCTTTATTCCTTTCTTTTTGCTTTTTTTCTTTACTTTTCTTTCCCGTTTCCCCCCTTGTGCTCTGTTTATTTATTTTTGTTATTTATTCTTTCTTATTTTTGCTTCCATCATGTTTTTTGTCTTTCATTTTCTGGTCACTTTTTATTGTTTTTAATTCTTTCTTTTCATGTTTTTCAATATTTAAGATTTTACATTCTTTTTGATGTTTTCATTTATATCTTCTGTTCTGTTTTATTTATTTTTCCTATTTTATTCCTTAATTCAGATCTTTTATGTATATTTTCTCTACTATTTTACATTATTTTCATTATAATTTTTATTTTCTTTTTGCATCTTCTTGATATTTATATCCTCTCTCTCTCTCACTCTCTCACCCCTCCCTATCTCCCTCCCCTCTCTCTCTCTCTCTCTCTCCCTTTCACGCTCTCTCTCTCCCCTCGCTCTCCCCTCCCTCTCTATTTCCCTCTCTCTCCACTCTCTCTCCCTCTATCCCCTCTCTCCCTCTCTCTCTCTCTCTCTCTCTCTCTCTCTCTCTCCCCCTCTCTTTCTATCCCTCCCTCTCTTGTTCCCCCTCTGTCCTTCCCTCTCTCTCTCTCCCTCTCTCTCTCTCTCCATTCCCCCCTTTGTCCCCTCTCTCTCTCGCTCTCTCACTCACTCACTCACTCACTCTCTCTCTCTCTCTCTCCCCTACTATCTCATTCTCACTCCATGTCCTCTCTCAGGGAGAGCAGCAGCAGCAGTAATGACGTTCCCATATTGGTTGTTGGTAGTAAGAGGGATCTGCAGAGGCAGCGATTCGCTCAGCGTCATACCGTCTCTGTGATGGTGAAGAAAACGTGGAAGTGCGGATATGTGGAATGTTCTGCTAAGTTCAACTGGCACATTCTCCTGCTCTTCAAAGAGCTGCTGTGTATCGCGGTGGCTCGGGGACTCCGTCACAACCACACCTCCATCCGCCTGCAAGGGGCACTACACAGGAACTATTGCTCTGTCATGTGACCACGTGCATTAACTGATGTGATCCTGGATATCGTCGTTGAGGAATGTTTGATTGATGCTAACCTGGGATTTTTTTTTTCCAGGTGGATTTTTATTAGGTTTTTTTATTTTGGAAATCGGTAACACCACGTGACAAGTGGAAAAAAGATAGTGATGTTCAGGAAATTGTTTACTTCCTCGACAGAGAGAGACATAGCGAGAGAGAGAGAGAGAGAGAGAGAGAGAGCGAGAGAGATGGAGAGAGAGAGCAATAAAGATTGATGACAGCAAAGCAGGCAAAAACATACACCCTTCATAAGCATCCTCTCACTCGCTCTCTCTCTCTCTCTCTCTATCTCGCCCCCATACATATTTTATATATATATATATATATATATATATATATACACACACAGTGGTACCTCACCTTATGAATTTAATCCATTCCAGAGCATTTTTAGTAACCTGGATTTTTCGTAAGTAGAACCACATTTTACGTGTAAAACGCGTGATTCGATCCAAGGCCCCCAATACTACCCTTTAAAAATTATAAAAGCATACCTTTTAAGGTGCTTACTTCATGCTGACCATGTCTTCCGAGCAGAGTTATAATCTTAAATATGTTTATGCAAGGTTAAAAGCCTGAGCCGAAAATAAAGTTGCAATGAGCACACTCGAAAAACTCATGAAACAAGCTGCTGCTCAAGGGAGCTGCGCTGCATCATCCCTCCTAGCCAACGGGAGGCCAGCGGGGCGGGATATTTGGAGATAGCCAATGGGAGGCCAGCGGGGCGAGATTTTGGGAGCTCGTCAATGAGAGAGCAACTCGTGCATTGTTTTAATTTTTTTATTTAATTGACCATGTCTTCTGAGCAGAGTTATAATCTTACAAATGTTTATGCAAGGTTAAAAGCCTGACCTGAAAAATAAAGTTGCAATGAGCACACTCGAAAAAATCACAAAACAAGCTGCTGTTCAAGGGAGCTGCGTCATCCCTCCTTGCCAGTGGGAGGCTAGCGGGGTGGGATGTTGGAAGCTAGCCAATGGGAGGGAGCTGCATTATCCCTCCTAGCCAATGGGAGGCCAGCAGGATGTTGAAAGATAGTGCATTGTTAGAATGGTGCGTTTCAATGTTTGAATGTCGTGTTTGGCACGTTTCGTAAGGATAACTTATTTCATATACAGAGACAAAAAAATTTGGAAATGTTTTTCGTAACCTGGATTTTTTGTTTGCTGGGACTATTGTAAGGTGAGGTACCACTGTGTGTGTGTGTGTATATATATATATATATATATATATATATATATATATATATATATATATATATATACATATGTATAATTTTCTGAGTAGATCCTTCCGTAAGAGAGTGCTCAATACTTTTTCGTAGAGCAAATATAAGTAAAAATAAAATAATAAAAGGACAGGACAAAGACTTTCTATTGAAACTTCATTTTCACTACAGATCTGTTTCGAGGGGTGGTGAAACCATCTTCTCTCTTCGGTGATTACAGAAGAATCTGTAATCTGTAAAAAAAGTCTTTGTCCTGTCCTTTTATTTTTACTTATATATATATATATATATATATATATATATATATATATATATATATATATATATATATATATATATAGACACACACACACACACACACACATATATATATATATATATATATATATATATATATATATATATATAGACACACACACACACACACACACACACACACATATATATATATATATATATATATATATATATATGAATTTATTTTTACAGTTAGATCTTCAGAAACATCGTTAGTGTTTAATGAACAGTGTATATAACAGCACAATCTACGTAAAGGCAAAAAAGTCTTCCATTAGCACGTTAATGAAATCCAGTTGTGTGTAGCTCAACTCCTGAGTTCTAATACTGATTAGTGAGACCACACACACACACATATACACACACACATATATAAGCCAAGAAAATTATATTGTGTTGGCACTAGATGCAGTAAACACAACTGATGCTTCTCTTCCTTGTTTACAAATGACGTCAAATCCAAAGTGGATTCCCAGCTTCCATCTGAGAAGGTCATACGATCCACATTTGGGAATTTTCTGCTTCCTCTGGATAATTATGAAACCCAGAATCATCAGAGTCCTCAGGATGGAGTTCAGGAACCACTGATGAGTGAAACTATAATAATTTTTTGCTGCATGTCAAAAATATCAAAACTAATAAGCCTTAAACATCAGATGCGATGCGAACATGATGTGAGGTTATCAATGTTATACCTCTCTTATATACAGCCTACACAATATACACTACACTCTGCACTCGACACAACATGCACTATACTATAGACTCCACTCAACACACCATACAATACACATTACAGCACAGTACACACTATTCACAACACAATTCAATACACACTATCCATCACACAGTACATATCTATCTATCTATCTATCTATCTATCTATCTATCTATCTATCTATCTATCTATCTAATATACTATACACTATTTAATATACTTTACACTACACAATACAGTACACACTATACATGACACAATACACTACATACTATGTACTATACTCAACATATTATACTCTACATTATACACTTCACACAATATCTAATATACTATACACTTCACAGTACAAACTATATATTACACAATACACTACATACTGTACACTATACTCAACACTTTATACTCTACACAATACATTATACATTATACCCTACACTATGCACTACACGATACAAACTACACTACACACTATGCGCCACATGCCATGCACGTCACTATATACACTCGATTATTCAGTCATTTGCCAAGTCACTTAATCTTACTAGGGTTGTGAGGAGGCTAGAGATTATCTCAACCAGCATTGGGTGAAGGTGGTGTACATTGTGAACAGCTACCCCAACTGTTTCAGGGCCAAAATACACACACAACCATTCACACTCACCCTCACACCTGAAAGCAGTTTGGAAAATGTTGAGGTTCTCTTTGGGAGTAACAAGGATGGATAGGATGAGAATGAGTACATCAGAGGGACAGCACATGTAATTAGGTTTTGGAGACAAGGTCAGAGAGACCAGATTGAGATGGTTTGGACATGTACAGAGGAGGAATAGTGAGTATATTGGTAGTAGGATGCTGAGGGGCACCACAGCGAATGATTCGCACATTTGATTTGGCAGAGGTTTTTATGTCAGATGCCCTTCCTGACACAACCCTTTTTAGCAAGGGACAGAAACATGCTGACAGCTTTGCAGCCGATACGTTACGAAAGTCAGCAATGGTTCTTTTACATGCCTCACACCATAGACAGTGAGAGACATGGCTGGCCTTTGATAACCCAGTTAACTGCACTGGGGAGACAATGACAACCTTGTGAAGAGTGGGACTTGAACCCCCAACCTTTGGATCAGCAATCCAGCGCCCTATACCTCCAGGCCAAAACTGCCCTATGTGCTGAAGGGCATGAATGGCATGACCCCATATATTGGTATACACCACTTGGAGTTAGGAATGCTGTATCTCCTTGGCCCTTTCTGTGAGCGGGACGCACCAGTATCCTTTTAACAGGTCACACACTTTGTAATGTGCTTTGTCTTGCTGATTTTTATCTCTGCAGTCATCTATACTTGGTATTGAGTATGAGTCAGTTTTTGTTTGCACATTTACTTTTTGGTAGTGGTGCAAAATTTAAGTGAGCCGCCTGGCTTGGGAAATGAGACACAAGATGAAGAAGCCCAGTCACTCGGGCTTGGTTCGATGATGCAATCCTCCAACATGTAGGACACTTCTTTCTACACCAAGTTGGCCCTTTGAGGGTTGATCTAGTATGGATGATGTGTAATCGGTCATGTGTTTCCAACATCATGTTGCGCAATAAGGGTTTTTTTGTTGTCCACATCTGATAATAATAACGCCTTGCATTCTAACATGAACTGTGCAAGAAATGCTATGTTATATGGTATACACTACACCCCATATGCTACTCATTACTATGTAGTGTATAGTGTATAGCTTATAATTACCATGAATTTTTTCATTTATTTTGTTCATTTTTGTTGTGCATGACACACTATTGTGTAGGTTTGATACAACTGGTATGTTTGTGGGTGTGTTATGTCTTTTAAATTCTGTCTGTTTACAATATTAGAGCTGTCATTAATTAAATGTCAGTAAATTTGCATGTTTTTGAGGAACAAAGTGAATTGGAACACTTTCAGGGTCCAACTGCACGGATCTTCTTCTTTTCCTTTCGGCTGTTCCCTTCAGGGGTCGCCACAGCAAGTCATCTGCCTCCATCTCACCCTGTCCTCTGCATCTTCTTCTCTTACACCAACTACCTTCACGACCTCCTTCACCACATCCATAAATCTCCTCTTTGGTCTTCCTCTAGGCCTTCTGCCTAGCAAACTAATAATTGTCAATTTTATTCTTCATGCTAGCTCATGGTAGCTTTAGCATTTAGTTAGCATCAGACATCATTCAGAAGATTGTTTGACTTCATGGATCACTGGAATTCTTCACAGAACCTGAGCCTCTTCTACTGCTCTCACATTACCATCAGCTTCAGAAACCTCTGGTTTTTCTCAGGAAAGTATATCCCTTCTGCACTGGACCCATATTATTACACTTCTGGATGCTCCGTCACTGATAACTTCTCATCTGAAGACACAAGATTTCTCAGGAACTAGACTTTTCTACATGTTCCATTGAAGCCATGGGTTCTTGTATGATCAGTCTATTATAACGGACCCAAAAAAAAAATCATTGATACCATGAACACGCCAGGGAGAGAAATGTACAGGACAAATTTTAACCAAAATGGAAACTGGTTAAAGGTTCTATATGGAACATTCTATGAAGAAACCATTCAGATTAAAAATGTTACTTGTGGATTTTTATTTTCAAAAGTTCTTACCTTTCTTTTAAGAACCCCTGTGGCACCCTGAGAGAATTTTACATCTAGAATGAACCCTCAACCATTTTTTTTCTATATAAAAGTTTCTATATAAAACACTACAAAAGATTATTTCCTCTCTCAGGACAAAAGTTATTGAGGAACCAGGTGGAGGTAAAGAAGCAAAGTCTACTTCAAGGTAGAGATAAAAAAACAAAACCTTTCAGTTTCTTCACCTTTGTTGTCTTTGAGTAAGAACTGTTTAAATATTACATGTAGAACCTGAAAATAGAGTGATTCCCTTAAAAATCAAGTTCCCTGTCTATGCTTCAAATTAGAAATATAAGCTTACAGATTCTTACCAATTAAAGAAACCGTATGAACTTGAAAACTTTGAAGGGTTATTCCAATGGTACCTTGACTTATGAAATTAATCCATTCTGAGGGAAAGCTTGTAAGTCAAAATGTTCATTAGATAAAACAAATATTCCCATAGGAAATAATAGAAAACCAATTAATCCATTCCAACCCAAACACGTTTTTTTTCACCTAATATATTAAAGATAAAGATGTAAAAACAATAAATGCAGCCGTGAGGGGGTGGGGTGGGGGCACAAGCCAGTGTTTATCCTCATGCCGGTCCCAAGCCCGGATAAATGCAGAGGGTTGCGACAGGAAGGGCATCTGGCATAAAACTTGTGCAAAATAAATATGCGAATGATAAAAACAAATTTCTCACCGGATCGGTCGAGGCCCGGGTTAACAACGGCCACCATCAGGGTGTTAACCAACAGGGTGGGTGCCGGTGGAAATTGGACTACTGTTGGTCGAAGATGGAGAGGCAGGAGGCGTGTCCGTGAGCAGTGGGAGAAGAGGAAAGGCATGAGTCTAGGACTGAGAGTAGGGACTTTGAATGTTGGAACTATGCAAGGAAAAGATAGAGAGCTGGCTGACATGATGCAGAGGAGGAAGGTGGACATATTGTGTGTTCAGGAGACCAGGTGGAAAGGTAGCAAGGCTAGAAGTTTAGGAGCAGGGTTTAAGCTGTTTTATCATGGTGTGGCTGGGAAGAGAAATGGAGTAGGAGTCATCTTGAAGGAGGAGTTTGTCAGGAATGTTCTAGAAGTGAAAAGAGTGTCAGACAGAGTGATGAGTCTCAAGTTATAAATTGAAGGCGTGATGTTCAATGTTGTTAGTGCTTATGCCCCACAGGCAAGATGTGAGCTAGAAGAGAAGAAGAAATTCTGGAGTGACTTAGATGAAGTGATGCAGAGTAACCCCAGAGGTGAAAGAGTGTTCATTGGATCAGACTTCAATGGACATGTTGGTGCAGGCAACAGAGGGGACGAGGAAGTATTGGGCAGGTTTGGTATCCAGGACAGGAACACAGGACAGATGTTGATAGATTTTGCAAAAAGGATGGAAATGGCTGTGGTGAATACTTTCTTCCAGAAGAGACAGGAGCATAGACAGGAGCATGTCACACCGACAGCACACCTCACCACTGTCTTACATCTCTCAAACATGTCCTGCACCACTCTAACATACTTCTCTGCCACTCCAGACTTCCCCATGCAATACCAGTTCCTCTCTCGGCACCATATCATATGCTTTCTCCAAATCCACAAAGACACAATGCTGCCCCCCTTGACCTTCTCTGTACTTCTCTATTAACATAGAACACTGCATCTGTGGTGCTCTTTCTTGGCATGAAACCAAACTGTTGTTCACAAATGTTGACCTCTGCCCTTAGTCTAGCTTCCACTATTCTTTCCCATAACTTCATCGTATGGCTCATCAACTTTATCCCTCTGTAGTTGCCACAACTCTGCACATGTCCCGAGTTCTTAAAAATGGGCACCAGCACACTTCTGCATTCCTCTGGCATCCTCTCACTCTCTAAGACCTTGTTGAATGTTCTTGTCAGAAAATCTACTGCTACCTCTCCAAAACACTTCCATACCTCCACAGGTATGTCATTAGGACCAACTGCCTTTCCACTCTTCATCCTCTTCAATGCCCTCCTCACTTCACCCTTACTAATCTTTGCTACTTCCTGGTCCTCAACAGTCACCTCTTCTACTCTTTTTTTTCTCTCTCTCATTTTCCTCATTCATCAGCTCTTCAAAGTTAACTGTCCATCTTCCCAGGACACTTCTGTCATCAGTCAATACATTTCCCTCTCTGTACTTAATCACGCTAACTTTCTGCATGCCCTTCCCATCTTTATTTCTCTGCTGTGCCAATCTGTATAAACCATTCTCTCCCTTCTTACGTCCAACCGAGCATACAACTCATCATACACCGTTTGACCTTTGACATCGCTACCTTCACCTTACGCTGTGTCTCCTTGTACTCCTGTTTACTCTCTTTCTGTCTCAATGTCCTACTTCTTCTTAGCTAACCTCTTCCTTTGTACACACTCCTGCACTTCCTCGTTCCACCACCAAGTCTCCTTATCTACTTTCCTTCCAGAGGACACACCACATACTGTTCTACCTGTCTCTCTGTTCACATTAGCTGTAGTTGTCCAGTCATCTGGAAGCACTTCCTGACCACCCAAAGCCTGTTTCAACTCCTCTTTGAAGACAACAGGATACACTTCTTCCTTTTTCACATTGATGATCCATATAGATTTCGCACAGGTTTTACATCGAATGCTCTTTCAGACACAACCCTCTGCATCTGGGCTTGGGACCGAAATGAGAAAGAACACTGGCTTGTGCCCCCCCCCCCCTCGTTGGATGGGGCAGATTTTTGGTGGGATCGAAGCTCAGATCATGAAAAATTCATTATAAAAACACTCATAAGTCAAGGTACTACTGTACTTTGTTCTCGAGTAGCCTTCCATTAAGTGTTCTAGGTAAAACCTGACAACAGATGGCTTCCTTTTCAAAAATTGTTTTCACCCTACGAAATTACAAACCTTCAAGCAATTGGTACTTGAAAGGCATCTGTAGAGTGTAAGGTATCCCCATCAGCCTCAAGGGGATTAGTATACCTCGGCATAATTATACTGAAATGTCTCCCCCTGGTGGGCGCCTGATGCACATTCATTAATTCAATTATTCATTTGTTGAGCTGCTTAATTAGAGTTGCAGGAATGCTGGCTCCCATCTCAGCCCTCTATAGGCAAAGACAGGTACACCCTAAATTGGTCAGCAGTCTATCACAGGGTCAACACACAGACAACTATTCACAGTCACATCTAGAGGTAATTTGGACTTCAGTCATATGAAAGAAACATGTCAAGGTCATGTTAATAACAGTACTGAAATACAGGTTAGAATAAAATCCAGCAAAAGACAAACGTATGTCCCCAATCTGAACACTAAAATACTGGTGAAGATGGTAGGTGGTAATTTATCTTGGCAAAAAAAGTGTTTTCTTTACTGCATGTGCAGGTTTGCTGTGTTTGATAGCCAGAAAAGGAGTCTGTCTTTACCAAAATCATGAAAACATATGTTCAAATTTTAGGAGCTGGGGTCTAGGGGGTGGAGTGTGTCCATACTGCACAAAGATAAACACACCAAATATGTGACCTGTGATTAGCTACATAATTGATCCTCCCTCAAGAAAAAAAGGAAAAAAATCTGATACTTCTGTTCTGTAAAAATGTTAAAGATTTGATTATGCTAATGTTCACCATTTTGTAAACTGTACTTTTGTGTGTATTTTGTAAATGTTTCTAAAAGTGTGTGTGTGTGTGTGTGTGTGTGTGTGTGTGTGTGTGTGTGTGTGTGTGTCTTTAGTGTAAAGGGCTCCTTTTAAATAAAAACTATTAAGTTAGTTTTCCTCTCAGTATTAAATGTTCAACACTAAAACAAATTTTTAAATGTCTCTGGATTATTGGATCACAGTCTCCGTTTCTGTGTTGTGGCACCATCTATGTAGGAAGTAGTAGAAATACAACTACAAATCAATGTATTCACTCATTCATTTGCTAAACTGCTTGGTCCTGTTGGGGTTGTGGGAGATTGGAACCCATCTGAGCCATCTCTGAGCTAAGATACTTGTTCGAATTGAAATGAGCGTGCGGGGGAGGTGGCAAGACGTGTGAAGGGAGCTCTCTAAAAATTGTAAGCTTTTTCTAAGATTTTCATTCCAAGTTTAATGAAACCTTTTTGGATATTTGTTTGAACACATTATTAGAGTGCCTGAGACAACACTGTGGGTGAGTATGACTAATCCAAAAGACAAAAACCCTTGGAAAGCAAAATCTAAAACAAACAGTCAATGAAAGAGAGCCATATATGGCGGCAATCCGACAGATGAATCTCTAATATATAACCTATGCACCAAAGTTTTTACACAAGTTAGTGATAGACTTATTGAGTGTGAAAGATGTAGTTTGTGGTTATGCTTCAAAAGTTCCAAACTTGAAGCGGATGAGTATATTGTTTTATCCAAACCGACTTCCAAGATTCATTGGTATTGTACAGACTGTGATTCGGCTGCGGTTTCTGCAGTGAACACAGCTAATTTGATTGAAGACAACTGTTAACAATATATGAATACAGTAGGCCCCCGTTATTCACGGGGGTTCGGTTCCAGCCCCTCCCGCAAATCAAGATAATCCACGAGTTTTATACCCAGAAGTAAAACCCTATGTATCATATTACATGCTCTAAAATATGCTTCTCAAACACATTCCATAGAGTCTTACTCATTAATACAGTATTAATGTGGAAAAAAATGGAGTAATGATTAAGTAAAAACTTTTTAATTTTGTACTGATAAATATATATATATATATATATATATATATATATATATATATATATATATATATATATATATATATATATATATATATATATATATATATACACAGCGGCCCCCTACTTATGAATCCCCTGGGTAAAAAAATTCCGGGTTACGAAAAACATTTTCCTAAGTTTTCATCCCCGGGATACGAAAACAACCTCCTCTTACGAAGGGGCGCCAGATGTGTTCAAAATTCAAACGTGCCAATCAAATTTTACACGATGCACGAGTTGTTCTCTCATTGGTTGTCTCCCAACATCCCGCCCCACTGCCTCCCATTGGCTAGGAGGGATGACGCAGCGAACGTGATCCATACTTTCTGTACGCATACTTCCTGTTTGTCACACACGTGAAGGAGAGTTGACTATTGGCTTGTTTTGAGATTGATCATGCAGCGTTATATTTCGTTATCGCGGAAACCCCTCTACAATCGGGACGATATTGAACCAGAAGGAGACCTTAAAGCGGAAATACAATGACGGAGGCGATTATTTCGGCACACTATTAAAATAGAGTGCTCCATGGGAGAAGACCTCTGATCTCGTAAGGACGCAAGTTAATATTGAATGAGGACCTCTGATCTTTCAAACAGGTACTGTAAGTCCACTTTAAATAAAACATCCCGTCCATTTAAACATTTAAATAGAATTGTTCTGTCAGCTGTGCGTTTAGTGTGGGCGTGGCCCGAGTTTTGTGCATGTGAGAGAGAGAGAGAGAATGTGTGTGTATGTGAGAGAGAGAGAGAGAGAGACAGAAGGAGGCTTAACACTTTAGTTTTTAGTTTAGTTTTTTAAGTTGTTTAATTCAGTAAATGTTTATTAAATGTGGCGTTAATGTGGAATCAAGTTAAAGTTGAGTTTGGACCTCCAATCTGTCAAGCAGGGAATGCGCTTTGAATTTCACATTTTGCTTCGGCGTAATGCTTGTGGGCGTGACCCGCAGCGCCACAATAAACATTTAATGTGTATACAATACACATTTAATATGTACTGTATTGTGTGTGTGTGTGTGTGTGAGAGAGTGACAGGTGTGTGTTAATAAAAATGTTTAACAATGGTTTAATAAATATGCTAATAAAATGGTTTAATATTTTACTAAAATGTTTAATTGGTTTAATAAATAATTTTCTTTTACGCTTGACACATTTCATACAAAATTGATGTACTTTTATAATTTTTAAAGGGTTTATGGGGTAGTCTTGGGAACCTTGAAACGAATCAGGCTTTTAACATGTGAAATGCGCCCCCTACTTACAAGACTCCTGCATCACGAAAAAGGCCCTGGAACAGATTGATTTCGTAAGTAGGGGGCAGACTATGTATATATATATATTTTTTTTTTTTCTCGTAAGTAGAGGTGCATTTTACATGTAAAACGCGTAAGAAAATTAATTATTAAACCATTTAAACATTTTATTCCCATATTAAACAATTTTATTAACATATTTATTAATTAAACCATTATTAAACATTTTTATTAGCACACACATACACACACACACACACACACACACACACACAGGCGCACAATACACATGGCGCGCTCCGCTGAATGCGTGCTCTGCCCACACGCAGGACGATGGAGCATTTTAAGACAGGGAATTCAAAGTGCATTCCCAGCTTGACGGATCGGAGGTCCAAACTCAACTTTAACTTGATTCCTTGAGGGATCAGTGGTCCAGATGAGCCGCGTTTTGCTCACATTTGGTGGAGCGTGCCACATTTATTAAACATTTACTGAATTAAACAACTTAAAAAACTAAAAATAAGCGGCAATGTGCTCTCTCGAAAGAGCGAAGCCTCCTTTCATATCTGATTGACTTTGTAGGCAGTATCTCTCTCTCTCTCTCTCTCTCTCTCTCTCACACACATGCGCACACACACACACACACACACACACACACACACACACACACACTGTTTCTCTCTCTCTGTCTCTGTCTCTCTCGCTCTCTCACTCTCTCACACACACACACACACACACACACACACACACACAAAAAAAAAAAACTCTGTCTCCCTGGTGTGTTTTGTTGATTGTGTTTATAGGGGTAGATGAGAGTAGTGAAGTCAGGTGTGAGCTGCTGCCATTTGAGCAGGTCAGCCACGCCCCTCAGTGAAAACAGAGTTAGAGAACACAGCTGGAGAATTATAGGCCCTTGAGAGTCAGATTAAGCAATAGTGAGTGGATAGCTGACGGAATACAAGCATCCAGAAAGTTGCGAGACAGTACTAACCCCATATACAGAAACATCCAATTAAGTATGATATGACCCCTTTGGAGAGGGAAGAGATGAGGAATTTGGTGAAACTATGAAACGAGAAAAGGCAAACTGGGTAATAAGAAACAGAACTGTGATCACAGAGAGAAGACCAAACCTGCCCCAACAAGCGGCAGAAGTCGCCTTGACTCTTAGCCAGTGTGTTACTATACAAATGTAGATATGTTAATAAACAAACGCACAGAAGTTGCAGTTATTAACGCATGATTTACCACACATTGTGTATATCACTGAAGTTTTACTAAAGCACACTCACACTCAAGTTCAACTTTGTGAAATTCAATTTGAAAATTATGAATGTTTTACGAACATCAACGAGAGTTGCCGCAGAGGGGCTGCAATCTGCACAAGGAAGGATCTACGGGCTATGCCAGCATTATGACTAGAGCAATGGAAACAGTTTGGTGGGAAATCAACATAGGATAGCATGAAAGGCTGTTGGTTGTATGCATATACTGCTCACCGAATAGCCCTCTTGAGAACAACAAAGCAGTCAGTGATATCATCAGAGAAGCAGTGACAGGGTGTTCATATGCTCTAATTACAGGGGACTTCAACGATCCCAATATAAACTGGAGAGAGGGAACTGTTACATGGCCCTCTTAAATTCATAAAAATTGAAAATACCAAAGAATATCAAAAGAACCCATACAGAATTACCAAGTAAATGACCAACGAACAAGGTGGCTAACTTTAAATAATCTTTTAAATAATTAACCATTCAACAAGGTATGATACAGTTACAATGTCGTGCACAGGTACCATTTATTATAAGAACTAACTACTCTGGGTGTGAGCACAAACTAGAGTTCACTGTGGGGGATTGATCTCACCAAACTGGATTGCAAATGAAGAACTGCAATTCATACATGTACATACAGTCATTCAGTGGATCTCCTCACGACACAACAACATTTTGACATGTATCCTTGAGAAAGTCAATTCTGGTGACAAAAATCACTCCTGAAGAGATATAGCCAACCAAAATGGACAATCCTCCAGAGATCCTTCGTGGATCCACTCTTGAGTCTTCCTAACAAATATCCAGGATAGCAAAGCAAAAGGTCCTCGCTGGAGTGAAGGACAGCTCAGTCCTGGAATTCACCAAGAACCTTTACAGATTCAAAATGCTGCTTCTTCTCCTCAGTCTTTGATAGCTAGCTGACCCACAAAGTGGTCCTGGTTTCCCCAACAAATTGTTTCTCCCTAGTACCAGCCTGAACAAGCCCAGACATGTCTGTTCCTCTTGAGTGGTGCACCTCCCCTCCATTGGATTGCATAACTCCAGTCCTTTCCACTGTTTTCTATATCATGCAGCACTCCCCTGTGATTGAGCAATACCCCAAAGCATTGTGAAATACCACCAGTACACGTGCACCCAGGTCTCACAACACTACTACCTTAAAGTACATGTGTCCTTAAACATATTGAAACTATGTGTGAAACTATCAATAGCCCTGACTCACCAATGTGTACCAGCGAGTAGATATTGCAAACATATACTTCTTCTTCTTCTTCTTTTACTTTCGGCTGCTCCCTTCAGGGGTCGCCACAGCAAATCATCCGCCTCCACCTCACCCTGTCCTCCGCATCTTCTTTTCTGACTCCAACGACCTTCATGTCTTCCTTCACCACATCCATAAATCTCTTCTTCGGTCTTCCTCGAGGCCTTCTGCCTGGTAGTTCCAACCTCAGCATCCTACTGCCAATATACTCACTATCCCTCCTCTGTACATGTCCAAACCATCTCAATCTAGCCTCTCTGACTTTGTCTCCAAAACATCTTACGTGGGCTGTCCCTCTGATAGACTCATTTCTGATCCTATCCATCCTCGTTACTCCCAGGAGAACCTCAACATTTTCATCTCCGCTACCTCCAGCTCTGCCTCCTGCCTTTTCCTCAGCGCCACTGTTTCTAAGCCATACAACATCGCTGGCCTCACCACCATCTTGTACACTTTTCCCTTCATTCTTGCTGACACTCTCCTATCGCACATCACACCGGATACTTTTCTCCAACCATTCCAGCCTGCCTGCACACGCTTCTTCACCTCTTTTCCACACTCTCCATTGCTCTGGATTGTTGAGCCTAAGTACTTAAAATCCTCCACCTTCGTTACCTCTGCTCCCTGTAACATCACCGTTCCTCCTGGGTCCTTCTCATTCACACACATGTATTCTGATTTTCTGAGACTAACCTTCATTCCTCTCCTTTCCAGGGCATACCTCCACCTCTCTAGATTTTCCTGCACTTGTTCTCTGCTCTCACTACAGATCACGATGTCATCTGCAAACATCATAGTCCATGGAGATTCTTGTCTCACCTCGTCTGTCAGCCTGTCCATCACCATAGCAAACAAGAAGGGGCTCAGAGCTGACCCTTGATGCAGTCCCACCTCCACCTTGAATTGCCGGTCACACCGACAGCACACCTCACCACTGTCTTACATCTCTCATACATGTCCTGCACCACTCTAACATACTTCTCTGCCACTCCAGACGTCCTCATGCAATACCACAGTTCTTCTCTTGGCACCCTGTCATATGCTTTTTCCAGATCCACAAAGGCACAATGTAGCTCCCTCTGACCTGCTCTGTACTTCTCTATTAACATCCTCAAGGCAAACATTGCATCTGTGGTGCTCTTTCTTGGCATGAATCCAAACTGTTGTTCACAAATGCTGACCTCTGCCCTTAGTCTAGCTTCCACTATTCTTTCCCATAACTTCATCGTATGGCTCATCAACTTTATCCCTCTGTAGTTGCTGCAACTCTGCACGTCTCCCTTGTTCTTAAAAATGGGCACCAGCACACTTCTCCTCCACTCCTCTGGCATCTGCTCACTCTCTAGTACCTTGTTGAATGTTCTTGTCAGAAAATCTACTGCTACCTCTCCTAGACACTTCCATACCTCCACAGGTATATCATCAGGACCAACTGCCTTTCCATTCTTCATCCTCTTCAATGCCCTTCTCACTTCACCCTTACTGATCTTTGCTACATCCTGCTCCTCAATGGTTACCTCTTCTACTCTTTTTCTCTCTCATTTTCCTCATTCATCAGCTCTTCAAAATACTCTTTCCATCTTCCCAGCACACTTCTGTCATCAGTCAATACATTTCCCTCTCTGTCCTTTATCAATCTAACTTGCTGCACGTCCTTCCCATCTCTATTTCTCTGCTGTGCCAACCTGTATAGATCATTTTCTCCCTCTTTACTATCCAACCTATCATACAAGTCATCATACGCCCTCTGTTTGGCCTTAGCCACTGCTACTTTCGCCTTACGCTGTGTCTCCCTGTACTCCTGTTTACTCTCTTCGGTCCTCTCAATGTCCCACTTCTTCTTGGCTAACCTTTTCCTTTGTACACACTTCTGCACTTCCTCATTCCACCACCAAGTCTCCTTATCTACTTTCCTTCCAGAGGACACACCAAGTACTCTCCTACCTGTGTCCCTGATCACATTTGCTGTGGTTGTCCAGTCATTTGGGAGCACTTCCTGGCCACCCAAAGCCTGTTTCAACTTCTCCTTGAAGACAACACGACACTCTTCCTTTTTCAGCTTCCACCACTTTGTCTTCTGCTCTGCCTTTGCCTTTTTCACCTTTCTCACCATCAGAGTCATCCTGCACACCACCATCCTATGCTGTTTGGCAACACTCTCACCCACGATGACTTTGCAGTCACTGACTTCCTTCAAATTACATCGCCTACACAAGATGTAGTCTACCTGTGTGCGCCTACCTCCGCTTTCATAAGTCACCCTATGCTCCTGTTTCTTCTCAAAGAAAGTATTCACCACAGCCATTTCCATCCTTTTTGCAAAATCTATCAACATCTGTCCTTCAGCGTTCCTGTCCTGGATACCAAACCTGCCCATCACTTCCTCGTCCCCTCTGTTGCCTGCCCCAACATGTCCATTGAAGTCTGCACCTATGACCACTCTTTCACCTCTGGGGTACTCTGCATCACTTCATCTAAGTCACTCCAGAATCTCTCCTTCTCTTCTAGCTCACATCCTGCCTGTGGGGCATAAGCACTAACAACATTGAGCATTACACCTTCAATTTCTAACTTGAGATTCATCACTCTGTCTGATACTCTTTTCACTTTTAGAACATTCCTGACAAACTCCTCCTTCAAGATGACTCCGACTCCATTTCTCTTCCCATCCACACCGTGATAAAATAGCTTAATAGCTTTTAGCCGGTCATTGTTAACCCGGGCCTCGACCGATCCGGTATGGAGGTAATACTTTTGATTTGCATCATCAATAATTGGTATTGGTTTTACGTCGGATGCCCTTCCTGACACAACCCTCTGCATTTCTCCGGGCTTGGGACCGGCATGAGGGGGAGAGACACTGGTTAGTGCCCCCCCACCTCATGGCTGCATTATTGCAAACATATACTATATAAGTATTTTACCAAAGATACGCAGGACCCCCGATTTGGACTTAATGAACACCTTTTATATTACACATAATTAAGACACTTATTAGAGCCAATCACAATGACTCTAACCTAGTACATAACAGAACAAGCACGAAAGACACTTCCGAAAGTGCCCTTCAATTTATGGAGTGCTTGAGAGATACCTTCATGAACCAGTTTGTATCCGAACCAATTGAAGAGCCTGTCGAAAAACCCTCAAGAATTTTGAAAAGGAAAATTTTTACTTATGCAAGCTCCAAAACAAAGACAAAAGTGGGAGTTGCAGACTTGCAGAAGAAAGATGGTAATAAAGCCACAGAAGACATTAACAAGGCAGACGAACTCAACTCCTTTTTCAGCAGTGTGTTCACAGCAGAAAATAGTGACGTATCTAACATTGTAGAGAGAAGTTCTTCTAATTAGAAAATCTAGACATCACAGAGATCAAAAAAAGATTGGCAAACTGAAACCAAACAAATCACCTGGTCCGGACAACATTCAACCATATATACTTCGTGAACTGGTAGATGTTGTAGCAGAACCACTATGTATTATGTAATGTATATCTGTACTTTGCTAATGTTGATTTGCAGGCAGATAATTTAAGTCAATGGTAAAGATAACACAATGGAATGTATGGAGTCTTCCTCCAGACTCTGACACCTTGATTTCCGAATGACATGCAAAATTTGCTTTCATCCGAAAAAAGTACTTTGGACCACTGAGCAACAGTCCAGTGCTGCTTCTCTGTAGCCCAGGTCAGGCACTTCTGCCGCTGTTTCTGGTTCAAAAGTGGCTTGACCTGGGGAATCCGACACCTGTAGCCCAGTCCACTGCTTCCACAGGTCCCCCAAGGTCTAGAATCGGCCCTTCTCCACAATCTTCCTCAGGGTCCGGTCACCTCTTCGGTTGTGCAGCGTTTTCTGCCACATTTTTTCCTTCCCACAGACGTCCCACTTAGGTGCCTTGATAGAGCACTCTGGGAACGGCCTATTCACTCAGAGATTTCTTTCTGTGCCTTACCCTCTTGCTTGAGGATGTCAATGATGGCCTTCTGGACAGCAGTCAGGTCGGCAGTCTTACCCATGATTGCTGTTTTGAGTAATGAACCAGGCTGGGAGTTTTTAAAAGCCTCAGGAATCTTTTGCAGGTGTTTAGAGTTAATTGGTTGATTCAGATGATTAGGTTAATAGCTCGTTTAGAGTACCTTTTCATGATATGCTAATTTTTTGAGATAGGAATTTGGGGTTTTCATGAACTGTATGCCAAAATCATCAGTATTAAAACAATAAAAGACCTGAAATATTTCAGTTGGTGCGCAATGAATCTAAAATATATGAAAGTTTAATTTTTATCAGTATATTACAGAAAATAATGAACTTTATCACAATATGCTAATTTTTTGAGGACTAGTATAAGGACTGACGTAAGCGGTATCTCACTGACAAAGGATGCCAGATACTTCTCGAACATGCATAATCACGTGATTAGAACTTTTGAGAAGCTGAATCAACACTATTTAAACCCTCTGCACCTTGGACATGGAGGACCGCAAGAGGAGGATTTGCGAGGAAAAGAATTGCGAGGTTGACCCTGCGCGGCGCATTTAGAGTGGACCCATGACATTCGTGGATCCAGGCACCTATTCCGGGATGGCGATGACACTGGGATTCGCTTCATGCCAGCTTGTCGGACAGGACTAACTGTGCTTATTATCATTGGGATGTGTTGTGAGTTTGGCCACTTGAATTTTGTATTTCAATTGTGGGATATGTTGCTACCTGACGATGAAAGTTAGTATTTTTAATCTTGTATATATTTGTAATTGTTGTTGTGAGTTTTATTTTGTTAATACAAGTTTTTGTTCTGAAATACCACCTTTGTGTCTCTCTCTACCTATCATTTAATTTAACTTGTTGTTGCGGCGTAGGGTTTTAATTCAAAGGGTTGACTAAGAATTATTTATAATTTTCCCTCTCCATAACAACTGGGGACTCGTCGTCCGTGATAGATCTTCTAAAGTCAGAATTCATAATCAAGAATTTTACTGTGCACATTGGACTCATTTACATTTGGCAAAAATGGCATCTCCAAAAGATTTTGATGTTGATACATTTTTGAAAGATTTCACATCAGAATCTGTAAGTGCCCTTCGCAAGTCAGATTTGTTGAATTTGGAAAAGCATTTAGGCCTGGAAGCTAAAACTGCTATGAGGAAATTTCAGATTTTGAGAATTGTCTTGACCCATTTTATTGAGGATGAAATTTTTGAGGAGGATATTTTGGCTTTAGTTAAAGAAGAAAAAGCATGCAGTTTGGAAATAAGAAAATTAGAAATTGAACAAGAAAAAGAACTGAGAAAATATAAAATCAAAATGGAATTAAGGGCCAAAGAAATGGAACTTGAGTTAGAAAGGCTAAAATTGGAACGAAATTCCAAGGTAGTTGAAAGTTCTCAAGACAGTCACTATTTTGATGTTACCAAACATGTCAGATTAGTACCTTCATTCAATGAGAAAAATGTTGACAATTTCTTTTTGCATTTTGAAAAAGTGGCAACAAATTTGAAATGGCCAAAAGAACATTGGGCTATTTTATTGCAAAGCGTCTTGAAAGGCAGGGCTCAGGACATTTATTCGGCTTTGAATGTTGATCAGAGTTCAAATTATGAGCTGGTCAAAAATGCTATTTTGAAAGCATACGAGTTGGTTCCTGAGGATTATAGGCAGAAATTCAGGCAGTTTAAAAAACGGCCAGAGGAAACATATGTGGAGTTTGCCAGGGAAAAGGAAACACTGTTCGATAGGTGGTGTTTGTCGAGAAAGGTGGATAAAAGTTTTGATAATTTGAGACAGCTTGTTCTTTTGGAAGAATTTAAGCAGTGTGTTCACGCTGATATTAGGACATACTTAGATGAGCAGAAAATAGATCAGTTACAACAGGCTGCATTTCTGGCTGATGATTACTCGGTTGCTCATAAACATGAGTTCAGTTCTAGTGGTTACTCTGGTTCAGATAAATTTAGGTCAGGTCAGTCAGGTAATTTCGGGTCAGGTCAGTCAGGTAGGCCAGGACGAATTAGGTCAGTGACATCTACGTTTTTCTCAGATTATCGAAAGCCCCATAGTTCAGACAATTCAGTTGATTCTAAACAGGATTCAGGTTTTTCGCCAAAGGTCACGTGTCGTTATTGTCGTCAGCGAGGTCACTTGCTTTCCGAATGTCACAAGCTACAATTTAAAAATCAGTTGCAGTCCTCCCCCAATGCAGCCATGAGGGGGGACACAAACCAATGTCTCTCCCTCACGCCGGTTCCAAGCCCGGATAAATGCAGAGGGTTGCGACAGGAAGGGCATCCGGCATAAAACTTCTGCCAAAATTCTCATGCAAATGATCAAAACGAAATTCATACTGGATCGGTCGAGGCCCGGGTTAACAACGACCGCCATCAGTGCTGTTACCCAATCGGGTGCTGGTGGAAATTGGACTACTGTTGGTCATAGAAGGAGAGGCGGGAGGCGTGTCCGTAGGTGGAGAGAGAGAGAGAGAGAAGAGGAAAGGAGTGAGTCTAGGCCTGAGAGTAGGGACTTTGAATGTTGAAACATGATGCAGAGGAGGAAGGTGGACATACTGTGTGTTCAGGAGACCAGGTGGAAAAGTAGCAAAGCTAAAATCTTAGGAGCAGGGTTTAAGCTGTTTTTTCATTGTGTGGATGGGAAGAGAAACGTAGTAGGAGTCATCGTGAAGGAGGAGTTTGTCAGGAATGTTCTAGAAGTGAAAAGAGTGTCAGACAGAGTGATGAGTCTCAAGTTAGAAATTGAAGGTGTGATGTTCAATGTTGTTCGTGCTTATGCCCCACAGGCAGGATGTGAGCTAGAAGAGAAGGAGAGATTCTGGAGTGAGTTAGATGAAGTGATGCAAAGTACCCCCAGAAATGAAATAGTGGTCATTGGGGCAGACTTCAATGGACATGTTGGTGCAGGCAACAGAGGGGACGAGGAAGTGATGGGCAGGTTTGGTATCCAGGACAGGAACACAGAAGGACAGATGTTGGTAGATTTTGCAAAAAGGATGGAAATGACTGTGGTAAATACTTTCTTCCAGAAGAGACAGGTGCATAGGGTGACTTATGAAAGCGGAGGTAGGTGCACACAAGTAGACTACATCTTGTGTCGGCTATGTAATTTGAAGGAAGTCAGTGACTGCAAAGTAGTAGTGGGTGAGAGTGTTGCCAAACAGCATAGGATGGTGGTGTGCAGGATGACGCTGATGGTGAGGAAGGTGAAGAAGGCAAAGGCAGATCAGAAGACAAAGTGGTGGAAGCTGAAAAAGGAAGAATGTCGGGTTGTCTTCAAGGAGGAGTTCAAACAGGCTTTGGGTGGTCAGGAAGTGCTTCCAGATGACTGGACAATTACAGCTAATGTGATCAGGGAGACCGGTAGGAGAATACCTGGTGTGTCATCTGGAAGGAGAGTAGATAAGGAAACTTTGTGGTGGAATAAGGAAGTGCAGGAGTGTGTACAAAGGAAGAGGTTAGCTAAGAAGAAGTGGGACATAGAGAGGACCAAAGAGAGTAAACAGGAGTACAGGGAGACACAGCGTAAGGTGAAGGTAGCGGTGTCAAAGGCCAAAGAGAGGGCAAATGATGACTCGGTTGTATAAATCATTTTTACAGGTTAGCACAGCAGAGAAATAGAGATGGGAAGGGCATGCCGCAAGTTAGAGTGATAAAGAACAGGGTGGGAAATGTATTGACTGATGACAGAAGTGTGCTGGGAAGATAGAAAGAGTTGAAAGAGCTGATGAATGAGGAAAATGAGAGAGAGAAAAAAAAAGGAGTAGAAGGGGTGACCATTGAGGACGAAGAAGTAGCAAAGATTTAGTAAGGGTGAAGTGAGGAGGGAATTGAAGAGGATGAAGAGTGGAAAGGCAGTTGGTCCTGATGACATATCAGTGGAGGTATGGAAGTGTCTAGGGGAGGTAGTAGTAGATTTTCTGCCAAGAATATTCAACAAGGGCTTAGAAAGTGAGCAGACGCCGGAGGAATGGAGGAGAAGTGCGCTTGTGCCCATTTTTAAGAACAAGGGAGACGTGCAGAGTTGTGGCAACTACAGAGGGATAAAGTTAATGAGCCATATGATGAAGTTATGGGAAAGAATAGTGGAAGCAAGACTAAGGGCAGAGGTCAGCATTTGTGAACAACAGTTTGGTTTCATGTCAAGAAAGAGCACCACAGATACAGTGTTTGCTTTGAGGATGTTCATAGAGAAGTACAGAGAAGGTCAGAGGGAGCTGCATTGTGCCTTTGTGGATCTGGTGAAAGCATATGACAGGGTGCCGAGAGAGGAACTGTGGTATTGTATGAGGATGTTTGGAGTGGCAGAAAAGTATGTTAGAGTGGTGCAGGACATGTATGAGAGATGTAAGACAGTGGTGAGGTGTGCTGTCGGTGTGACACAAGAGTTCAAGGTGGAGGTGGGACTGCATCAACTGCATCGACTGCGTCAGCTCTCAGTCCTTTCTTGTTTGCTATGGTGATGGACAGGCTGACAGATGAGGTTAGGCAAGAATCTCCATGGATTATGATGTTTGCAGATGACATTGTGATCTGTTGTGAGAGCAGAGAATAAGTGGAGGAAAACCTAGAGAGGTGGAGGTATGCCCTGGAAAGGAGAGGAATGAAGGTTAGCCTCAGTAAGACAGAATACATGTGTGTGAACGACAAGGACCCAAGAGGAACAGTAAGGTTACAGGGGGCAGAGATAAAGAAGGTGGAGGATTTTAAGTACTAAGGCTCAACAATCCAGAGCAAGGGAGAGAGTGTGGAAAAGAGGTGAAGAAGCGCGTGCAGGTAGGTTGGAATGGTTGGAGAAAAGTGTCCGGTGTGATGTGTGATAGGAAGGTATCGGCAAGAATGAAAGGAAAAGTGTACAAGACGGTGTTGAGGCCAACGATGTTGTATGGTTTGGAAACAGTGGCCCTGGGGAAAAGACAGGAGGCTTTGTAAGCACTTTGTAAGCACATGTAAGAGGTTTTGGAGACAAAGTCAGAGAGGCTAGATTGAGATGGTTTGGACATGTACAGAAGAGGAATAATGAATATATTGGTAGTAGGATGCTGAGGTTGGAACTACTAGGCAGAAGGCCCAGAGGAAGACCAAACAGAAGACAAACCTTGTGGAGAGTGGGACTCGAACCCCCAACCTTTGGATCAGCAATCCAGCGCCCTATACCACTAGACCACCACCGAAAAGAAATTGACTATATGCTGAAAAATTACATTATTGAACCAAGTGATAGTGAGTGGAGTTCCCCATGTATCTTGGTGCCCAAACCGGACAACACTTATCACTGCTGCTTGAACCTGAAATCTGTGAACGCTTTATCAAAAACAGATTTTTACCCAATACCAAGAATTGATGACTGTATAGACAGAATAGGTCAAGCCAAGTTTGTGAGCAAATTTTACCTTTAAAAGGGGTACTATCCAGTCCCATTGATGGAGTGTGCAAAGAAGATTTTGGCTTTTGCTACGCCCGATGGACTTTACCAATTTAAAGTAATGCCATTTAGATTGAAGAATGCTCCCGCAACCTTTCAACGCCTCATGAATGATGTCACGTCCGGCCTTCAAGGCATAGAGACTTATATCGACGATGTAATCGACCATTCAGAAGATTGGGACACCCAAATGAAGAGAATGTGTGCTTTCTTCGAGAGACTTACGCAGGCAAACTTGACTGTTGATCTTGCAAAATGTGAATTTGCTAACGCAAATGTTGTGTTCTTAGGTCATGTTGTTGGACAGGGCCAAGTACAACCTGTAAGAAGGAACTTATGAGATTCTTGGGTATGGCTGGTTATTACAGAAAATTCTGTAAAAACTTTTCTGATGTTGTGGCCCCTCTTACCAATTTGCTGGCTAAAAAGGCAAAATTCGATTGGGATGACCGCTGTCAAATTGGATTCGATAGAGTAAAAGCCATACTCATGAATGCTCCAGTATTAAAAGCCCCAGATTTTTATAAATCCTTCAAGCTCGCAATTGATGCAAGTGACATTGGTGCAGGTGCTGTATTGTTTCAAGAAGATGCTGATTGCATTGTTCATCCAGTTTGTTAGTTTTCAAAGAAATTTGATCAACACCAGAGAAATTATTCGACTATTGAAAAAAGAAACACTTGCTTTGTTGTTGCCATTGCAGCACTTTGAAGTTTATTTGGGAACAACCACATACCCCTTTGAAGTGTTTACTGATAACAATCTGCTGACATTTCTTCATAAAATAAATAACTAAAATTAGAGGTTAATGAGATGAAGTTTGTCCTTGCAAGAGTTTAATCTTCTTCTTCTTTTCTTTTCGGCTTTTCCCTTCAGGGGTCGCCACAGCGAATCATCTGCCTCCATCTCACCCTATCCTTTGCATCTTCTTGTCTTACACCAACGCCCTTCATGTCCTCCTTCACCACATCCATGAATCGTCTCTTTGGTCTTCCTCTAGGCCTTCTGCCTGGTAGTTCCAGCCTCAGCATCCTATTACCAATATACTCACTATCCCCCCTCTGTACATGTCCAAACCATCTCAATCTAACCTCTCTGACTTTTTCTCCAAAACGTCTTACATGTGCTGTCCCTCTGATGTGCTCATTCCTAATCCTATCCATCCTCGTTACTCCCAAAGAGAACCTCAACATTTTCATCTCTGCTACCTCCAGCTCTGCCTCCTGTCTTTTCCCCAGGGCCACTGTTTCTAACCAATACAACATCGTTGGCCTCAACACCGTCTTGTACACTTTTCCTTTCAAACTAGCCGATACCCTCCTATCACACATCACACCGGACACTTTTCTCCAACCACTCCAACCTGCCTGCACACGCTTCTTCACCTCTTTTCCACACTCTCCATTGCTCTGGATTGTTGAGCCAAAGTACTTAAAATCCTCCACCTTTCTTATCTCTGCTCCCTGTAATCTCACTGTTCCTCTTGGGTCCTTGTCATTCATGCACATGTATTCTGTCTTACTGAGGCTAATCTTCATTCCCCTCCTTTCCAGGGAATACCTCCACCTCTCTAGATTTTCCTGCACTTGTTCTCTGCTCTCACTACAGATCACAATGTCATCTGCAAACATCATAGTCCATGGGGGAATCTTGTCTAACCTCGTCTGTCAGCCTGTCCATCACCATAGCAAACAAGAAGGGGCTGAGAGCTGACCCTTGATGCAGTCCCACCTCCACCTTGAACTCTTCTGTCACACCGACAGCACACCTCACCACTGTCTTACATCTCTCATACATGTCCTTCACCACTCTAACATACTTCTCTGCCACTCCAGACTTCCTCATGCAATACCACAGTTCTTCTCTCGGCACCCTATCATATGCTTTCTCCAGATCCACAAAGGCACAATGCAGCTCCGTCTGACCTTCTCTGTACTTCTCTATTAACATCCTCAAAAAAATTAACCTATAAAAATATTAACATGTTATTGGTTGGAAGGGGGTGGCTCAATATCAAACACATCAAGAGCAAAGACAATGTGATTGCCAATGCTTTTCCTAGAGTCAGCTGATTGTGTCAGGTCAAGTGTAATGTATTGTCAGCATTGTAGAAAATGTATCACTATGTAATGATGCTTATTGTTTCTCCCTTGACATTGTCCCTCTTTAAAAAGTTTTCAATACTTTTAAACTTTTTTATTTGAAAGGGGAGAGTGTTATGTTTTTATGTAAATTGTTAATCTTAATTTTGT
The DNA here is from genome assembly GCA_024760905.1 of Plotosus lineatus. Taxonomy (NCBI): domain Eukaryota; kingdom Metazoa; phylum Chordata; class Actinopteri; order Siluriformes; family Plotosidae; genus Plotosus; species Plotosus lineatus. The sequence continues at coordinate 62,117,305 of CM045734.1, forward strand.
TATGTATATCTGTACTTTGCTAATGTTAATTTGCAGGCAGATAATTTAAGTCAATGGTAAAGATAACATAATGGAATGGCATCTTAAACATTGTAACATGGATGATAAGAATACACGGGACTTAAATCGAATCTGGTGGATCCTTCTGGAAGGACTATATAAGGACTGATTTAAGCGTTACCTCACTGACAAGATGCCAGATACTTCTCGAACATGCATAATCACGTGATTAGAACGTTCGAGAAACTGAATCAACACTATTTAAACCCTCTGCACCTTGGACATGGAGGACTTCAAGAGGAGGATTTGCGAGGAAGAGGATTGTGAGAAAAAGGGGATTGCAAGGAAAAGAATTGCGAGGGTGACCCTGCGCGGAGCATTTAGAGTGGACCCGTGACATCTGTGGATCCAGGCACCTATTCTGGGACGGAGACGACACTGGGATTCGCTTCATGCCAGCTTGTCGGACAGGACTAACTGTGCTTATTATCATTGGGACGTGTTGTGAGTTTGGCCACTTGAATTTTGTATTTGAATTGTGTTTGGGATATGTTGCTACCTGACGATGAAAGTTAGTATTTTTAATCTTGTATATATTTGTAATTGTTGTGAGTTTTATTTTGTTAATACAAGTTTTTGTTCTGAAATACCACCTTTGTGTCTCTCTCTACCTATCATTTAATTTAACTTGTTGTTGCAGCGTCGGGTTTTAATTCAAAGGGTTGACTAAGAATTATTTATAAAATCCCTATCCGTAACAAGTATCTACAAGAAATCCATGGAAGAGTCCCATCATCCTCAACGCTGGAAAGATGCATGTATCATTCCTATTTTCAAGAAAGGGCAAAGAGAAAAACCAGGCAACTACCTTCCAGTCAGCTTAACAAGTGTAATCTGCAAACTTTTAGAATCGCTTATGAGATAGTATCACTAGACATATGGAAGACAATAAACTTCTCTCAATGCACCAACACAGATTTGTTTTGTACATGGCAAATCTTGTACAACTAATCTACTACAGGTCCTTGCTGACTGGACACTGGCGATTGATGAGGGAGTACCAACAGCAGCATCTACCTTGACATTGTAAAGGCCTTCGACACAGTCCCGCATCAGCAACTTCTATCCAAGTTGTCAGGCTATGGTATCAAAGGTCAAGTCCCCAGATGGGTATCAGCATTCCTCAGTGACAGAAAACACTGTGTGAAGGTGAATGGTGACAAGTGGTGTACCACAGGGTAGTGTCCATGGACCTTCCCTGTTTGTTGTATATATTAATGATCTCCCTGATTCCACGGTTTCACCTACTGCGTTGTTTGTGGATGATACAAAGCTGTATAGAGGGACTGATCAATACACAGACAAAGAGATATTAACCATCTTACAACATGGGCGTACGTACAAGAAAACATACGTACAAGAAAACATTCTGTCTTTCGTAGAGTGGTTAGGCTATGGAACAAGCTCCCTGAAGATGTTGTGAGTGCACCATCTGTTAACAGTTTCAAGGCACTGCTTGATAGAATGTGGGCCGATAAGATGTACTTTACTGAGGAGATAAGCCCCTTCAGTGCCCCTCAATACAACACGCCATATACCACCTTCAGCAACAAATACGATTTAGAGTACCAAACAGATAGACCATAGATCGGCTTCTAGGCATAACCGCCTAAACAAAGCTGAAGAGGATGTAAGGCAAGATGGCTTACTAGTCCATCGCATGGCCAACACACACTCATACCTAGGTACAATTTGGAACAGCCATCAGCCAAAGGTGTGGTATGTCTTTTGACTGTAGAAGGAAACTGGAGTACCCAAAGGAAATCCACACAAGCACAGGGAGAACATGCAAACTCCATACAGAAGCGCCCCCACCGAGCTGGGACAGAAATACAGGACCTTCTTCTAAATACAGTATCCAGGTGCAGTATAAAGTAATAAATACTGTACAGTATACAGGTGCAGAATAAAAGAATCAATACAATATAGAGGTGTAATTTGTGTTTATAGTACTCCTGGATGTCGTGGCGTCACTTCGTCACTCAGATGTATATAAACCTAGTTTTATATATACTGTACAGTACTGGAGTGATCGCTCTCCGGTCATAGACCCTCCTGGGTTGGTTAGTTGAACTGATCCATGACCTCATGACGTAACAGGAGCCCCTTTCTGCCGCTGCGTCACACGGTCCAGGGAATTTTTTCCCTACGCATGTTCCTGTGAAAGCCCGCCTCCTTTACCAGGATTGATTGATTGGCTCATATTAATCTCATTCCCCCCCGTTGTGCACTAGGTAACCATAACTATGCACTCAGAATAAAATACTTATTATTATTATCACTGTGTTTTTCTTGGCTGTGAAAGTCAACTCGAAACGCCTCAGTCTGCTGTTGCCGTGGAGACGTGTGCTGATAGCTCAGGAGCCAATCAGAGGAATGCAGAGGGGAGCGGGCACGTCGTTAACGTGTCGGCGCGGAGAGGCAAGAGCCAATCACAGCGGAAAGGAGGCGGGTCCTTGTTTCGGAATAACTGCGCGTTTTGGTGTGTAGTGTCTGGCTCTATGAGAAGGAGAGGACTGGAGGAAGGAGAGCGGTGCTGGGTCTGGATATATTATCTCTGTTTGTCTCTATAACTCTATAACGTGTGCATGCAGGACGGCGGCCTCTCCCTGCTAACGGACACGGTACAACTGCCTCGACTCTCGGCCCGGTAAGAAAAACCGGACAGGAGACAGGACGGGATGAGTGAACCGCTGAAGAGCTCTGTGTCCGGGACCACATCCAGCCCCAGCCCTGCCGCCGCCGCCGCCGTCGTCCCTGCACCGGGCTCGGACACCTACAAAGGCTGGTTATTTAAATGGACGAACTATCTGAAAGGGTACCAGAGGAGGTGGTTCGTCCTCAGTAACGGGCTGTTGTCGTATTATAGGTATTCATCACCTTTTATTTTCATTTATCACATATTTACAGTTTCAAAATTACCGTAAACTGTCACGCGCTCGACAAAGAAAGAAAGAAAGAAAAAAAAAAACCCAACCAGCAACAAACAGCTGCTTTTTTTCTGTCAGTTGTGCAGAAACGTGAGCTGTCAACCTTGCACTCGCGCACGCGCAGCCCTCCTCGCTGCTTACCCGGTCTCTGTCCCAATCTCTTCTACAGCCTTTGCATGCGCCCTTTATCTCACGCAGTCCACTCGCTCCGAGTGCACTACATTCCTGAAATTGCGCTGATTGACACTCCGCACGCACTATGTCCCATGCCCCTCCCCCCTTTTAGATCAAACTGTCTGTTTATTATTCATATTTTAATTTACGGGACAATTTATCAATGTAACAATTTACCCGAGACTTTCCAAATTACTCACGTATCGTTTATGAACCCTAATTCCGAATATTTTTGATCCAGTGTAGGTTTATATCATGTGTTAGCTTGGTGGCTAACCGTAAACATCAGGGACATGTTTTACCTCAGCGCCCCTCCCTTCCCCCTCTTTCTCCTCTGATTATTTTGAAGCCTTCAAACGCGCTTCAAAGGTGTTAGAGGAGGAAGATGTTGAAATTAAATGTTCTGTAATGACTCAGGAAACACTGATATGACATTAATTTTCTGAACCTCTTAATCCTAATCAGGGACACGGGGAGACCCATCTCAGCCGACTCAGGACGGGAGCAGAGTACACCCTGCGCAGCTCTCTAGGCCATGGCAGGGCAGGAACATACTGACAGCTATGCAGCTCCTCTTTCCTAAAGTCTGTCTGTCTTCCTCGGCTTTTTCAATTTTTTACTCGGGAGTCGCCACAGCGTGGTGCAGTGGAGTAGGGCGCTGGGTCGCTGATCCAAAGGTTGGGGGTTCGAGTCCCACTCTCCACAAGGTTGTCACTGTCCCCCCCCAGTGAGGCTAACTGGGTTATCAAAGGCGGGCCATGTCTGTCACTGTCTATGGTGCGAGGCATGTAAAAGAACCATTGCTGACTTTCGTAAAGAGGAGCTGCAAAGCCGTCAGCGTGTTTCTGTCCCTTGCTAAAAGGGTTGTGACAGGAAGGGCATCCGACGTAAAAAACCTCTGCCAAATCAAACGTGCGAATCAGATGATTCGCTGTGGTGGCTCCCGAGTAAAAGGGAAAAAGCCGAAAGACAGACAGACTCGGGAGTCACCACAGCGAATCCTCGGATTCACACGTTTGATTTGGCAGAGGTTTTTTACGTCGGACATGGCCGGCTTGCGATAACCCAGGTAGTGCGCTGGGTCACAGCAGTGAAAACCTTGTGATAGTGGGGCTTGATCCCCCGACCTTCAGATCAGTGATCCAGCACCTTACTACTAGAGCACTACTGCTTCAGTTTCTGAAAATTTCAAAATCCTTTTCGTCTAAAGTTATTTAGATATAAGAATCACAACAGATGTATTATATTTAACATGTTTTTGACACCAAAGTTTAGAAAAATTATATTAGCCCATTTCCAGTACTATAGAAAAGGCTTGACTCAAACCTCTGACTTAATATAATGGTACCTTGACTTACAAAATGAATCCGTTCTGAGGGCGAGCTCGTAAGTAAAAATGTTAATTAGATAAAACAAAAATTCCCATAGGAAATAATAGAAAACCAATTAATCCGTTCCAACCCCCCCCCAAACTCATAACCTGCCACGAACACGTATATTTGCCCGAATATATTAAAGATAAACGTGTAAAAGCAATAGATATTTCATAATAATAATAATACATTAACATTAATAATAATAAATAATAATTAAACAAGAATAAACAAGTCAACTAACCTGATCAATGACTGTAGCAAAGCTGTCACATGGGCAGACACGAGGTGGTTCGTAACAGAGGAGGAGGAGAATTTTGTGCAAGTGCACGCTACAAATGCCAGGGAGGAAAGGCTCGTGGTGAGCTCCTACAAGGGGCCAGTGCTTCTCAAATAGTGGGGCTTGTAGTGTGATGCCAGGGGGGCGTGTATGACCCTGGGGAACATGCTTTTTTTCCATACTGTACTAGTAATTACTAAGTGTAATTGTGCATCCACTACAGTAGGTGGCAGTGGTGCTCTTACTGTGTTCCCTATGGTGTAGGGAAAAAACATCGAGCAAACAATATGAAATGCAGTAAACACTATTTATAGTCGTGTGCAGTGCACTGGAGGGTTGTGTTTTTTTTTGGTCTTCCCTTTCTTCCTAGAGGGGGCATCAGAAAATAATTGAGAAGCACTGAACAAAGTGTTCTTGGAGTGCAGAGGAATGCACTCAGAAGAATACAAGGCTAATCGGTGGGGAAATCCATTTCCCCAGTAGAGCTTGTAAATCAAAATTTTGTTGGTTGGATGAGGCAGACTTCTGGTGTGATCGAAGCTCGTATCATGGAAAATTCATTATAAAAGACGCTCGTAAGTCAAGGTACCACTGTATCTCATGATTATGATTTTTACAAGCTTTTATTCTGCAGTGGCGGAGATGGGCTCCCATTGAAAATGAACAGCTTATTGCAAAACCCTGAATGTTCACACTAGAACACTAATTGAACCTCACTTGTCTCATGTGAGCGTGTTGTGTACAGTTTTTTTTTAAACTTTTTTATTTTTGCTCATTTTAACCCAATTTAGTCGTATCCAATTCCCAGCCATCAGATATCACCTTCCCTATCTCACCACCACGAACCAGGCAGAGGCAACAGCATGCACTTGCTCCCTCCATCTAACACACTCGGAGGGAAGGCGCTATCTTTCCCTTGTGTGAACGAGCTCACAGACGCCTGTGATCGGCTGCCGATCGCTGTGAGTGACAGGAAAGTGAGTGCTCCCGTGAGAGCTTGGCCATTCAGCTCCGGTGGACTCCCGGCCACAGATAGCTGTGGCATTAAACTACATTTGAATTTACGATCTCCGTGTTAATAGTCGGGTTGACTTGTCGATGACTTGGGAGCGGCTTTGTAATTTTTGTTTTAAGTTTGACAAATTAATAGTAGCTCGTTAAACATTACTTAAATTAAAATTGTGTACGAATCAGACTGAGTGAAAGAGCGAAAACTGACCACTGAATATTTTGTGAAGTTTAGTAAAAAATGCTCAATTCATGTGGTGTCTATTCTGTATGTTGACAAGATAAAATGAAATGCTTGCAATTTCATCTTAATTTTTTCATGTAATTTTAGTTTTGTTTTTGTGAGGTGAAAGTGGTAAGGGGCAGGGAATTGAGGAAATATAGGCCAGTCACATGCACTGTAGGATGAATCGTCCTGGCTGATTGTTTAGATTGAGCCGATTGTTTCCTGTCATATTGAATTTGCGTAGCGGTGAAAAAGTCTCTGAGACATACGTAGAGTTATCAAATTTTACTTCGTAGCTTGGTGGAGTCGAGAGAATGTTGGTACAGTGGTACCTAACTTTACAAAAGTCTCACCAAACGAAAAATTCAGGTTATGAAACGCATTTTCCTAAAATTTTTGTCTCTGGATACGAAACAAGTTCACGTGACGAAAGTGCCATCTTAAACATTCAAACGTGCCATTCAAACAATGCACGAGCTGCTCTCCCATCAATGACGTTCAATCAACATCCCGCCCCGCTGGCCTCCCATTGGCTAGCAGGGATGATGCAGCTACCTCCCATTGCCTATCTCCCAACATCCCGTCCCACTGGCCCACCATTGGATAGAAGGGATGACGCTGCTCCCTCCCATTGGCTATTATGGAGCTGCAGCTACCATAATGCTTTTCGTGTAAAGGACAGAGTTACTGTTGTTTCATGCTTTATTTCTTGACTCAGGCTTTTAACCTTCCATAAACATTTGTAAGATTATAACTCCGCTAAGAAGACATGGTCAACACACACACACACACACACACACACACACACACACACACGTGCGAGTGAGAAGAAGAAACGGGCTCGAGTGATATTGCAAAGGAATATGGCCAAACCCGTCTACCATCGATATGATATTGAAGCGGAAGGAGGTCTTAAAAGGTATGCTTTTATAATTTTTAAAGGGTTTAGGGGGCCTCGGAACGAATCACACGTTTTACATGTAAAATGCGGTTCAATTTACGAAAAATCCAGGTTAAGAAAAAGGCTCTGGAACGGATTAATTTCGTAAGGAGAGTTACCATTGTATTTGATTGGCTCAGTGTCTGGTACCAAGCGATATTAGTAGTTTTATTACGATTGTTATGATTATGGTTCTGTAATTAATTTTTTTAGTATCTTTGATGATTTAAGAAATAGGTTTCTGTCCCTTTAATCACCTTTCTTAAAATATAGAGGGCGGTTGGGTGCCAATACTTTGTCAACATGCCAGATGGACTACAGTAAGTAACAGTAGACCTAACAGTGTCCTGTGCGTTAAGGTGTTGTTATAACCAGCCTGTTTGTAACAGACTGATACGTGATAAGTGATGTCTGGGTGCAGGATCATGTGACTCTTTAAAATTGCAGCAAGCTCCACGGTGGGCACCTGTGGCCTGCTCGGCTTCGGCTGTCGTTCCAGGGCGTGCTCTGAACTCGACTCGGGTAGTCGTGTGTCGTCTCGCTTGCACACGCCACAGAGATGATGGAGCCGGAGACGGCATGTCCCATATGGCAGCGACGCCTAGCCTTATTACACGGTGCTGCTCTTCTAATCAGTTCATTATTGCATGTAGGTCTGTTCCTCTGATGCTCCTCTAATGTTCCTCTGAGGATCAGCGCGTGCTTTCACACACACAAACTGTCGGCTCACACGCTCAACTCACAGAGCAAACAATTTTGGTTCGAGTTAATTAGGATCCAGTCTATCTGAATTCATGAGATGAGGAATCTCCTCCACACTCAAGCTCTGCCCTTAATCACCATGATGGCACCAGTCCAGTTATAATCACATGACAGAAATCTTCTTCTTTTCCTTTCAGCTTTTCCCTTCAGGGGTCGCCACAGCGAATCATCTGCCTCCATCTCATCCTATCCTTTGCATCTTCTCTTACACCAACGACCTTCATGTCCTCCTTCACCACATCCATGAATCGTCTCTTTGGTCTTCCTCTAGGCCTTCTGCCTGGTAGTTCCAGCCTCAGCATCCTATTACCAATATACTCACTATCCCTGCTCTGTACATGTCCAAACCATCTCAATCGAGCCTCTCTGAATTTGTCTCCAAAACATCTTACATGTGCTGTCCCTCTGATGTGCTCATTCCTAATCCTATCCATCCTCGTTACTCCCAAAGAGAACCTCAACATTTTCATCTCTGCTACCTCCAGCTCTGCCTCCTGTCTTTTCCCCAGGGCCACTGTTTCCAAACCATACAACATCGTTGGCCTCAACACCGTCTTGTACACTTTTCCTTTCATTCTTGCCGATACCCTCCTATCACACATCACACCGGACACTTTTCTCCAACCATTCCAACCTGCCTGCACGCGCTTCTTCACCTCTTTTCCACACTCTCTCCATTGCTCTGGATTGTTGAGCCAAAGTACTTAAAATCCTCCACCTTTCTTATCTCTGCTCCCTGTAACCTCACCGTTCCTCTTGGGTCCTTGTCAATCATGCACATGTATTCTGTCTTACTGAGGCTAATCTTCATTCCCCTCCTTTCCAGGGCATACCTCCACCTCTCTAGATTTTCCTGCACTTGTTCTCTGCTCTCACTACAGATCACAATGTCATCTGCAAACATCATAGTCCATGGGGAATCTTGTCTAACCTCGTCTGTCAGCCTGTCCATCACCATAGCAAACAAGAAGGGGCTGAGAGCTGACCCTTGATGCAGTCCCACCTCCACCTTGAACTCTTCTGTCACACCGCCAGCACACCTCACCACTGTCTTACATCTCTCATACATGTCCTGCACCACTCTAACATACTTCTCTGCCACTCCAGACCTCCACAAAGCCACAATGCAGCTCCGTCTGACCTTCTCTGTACTTCCCCATTAACATCCTCAAGGCAATCACTGCATCTGTGGTGCTCTTTCTTGGCATGAAACCAAACTGTTGTTCACAAATGCTGACCTCTGCCCTTAGTCTAGCTTCCACTATTCTTTCCCATAACTTCATCGTATGGCTCTTCAACTTTATCCCTCTGTAGTCGCCACAACTCTGCACGTCTCCCTTGTTCTTAAAAATGCTCACCAGCACACTTCTCTTCCATTCCTCTGGCATCCTCTCACTCTCTAAGACCTTGTTGAATGTTCTTGTCAGAATGTCTACTGCTACCTCTCCTAGACACTTCCATACCTCCACCGGTATGTCATCAGGACCAACCGCCTCCTCACTTCACCCTTACTAATCTTTGCTACTTCCTGGTCCTCAACAGTCACCTCTTCTACTCTTTTTTTTTTTTTTTTTTTTTTTTTTTTCCTCTCTCTCATTTTCCTCATTCATCAGCTCTTCAAAGTACTCTTTCCATCTTCCCAGCACACTTCTGTCATCAGTCAATACATTTCCCTCTCTGTCCTTTATCAATCTAACTTGCTGCACGTCCTTCCCATCTCTATTTCTCTGCTGTGCCAACCTGTATAAATCATTTTCTTCCTCTTTACTTTCCAACCGAGCATACAAGTCATTATACGTGCTCTGTTTGGCCTTTGACACCGCTACCTTCGCCTTATGCTGTGTCTCCCTGTACTCCTGTTTACTCTCTTCGGTTTTCTCAATGTCCCACTTCTTCTTAGCTAACCTCTTCTTTTGTACACACCCCAGCACTTCCTCATTCCACCACCAAGTTTCCTTATCTATTTTCCTTCCAGAGGACAACCAAGTACTCTCCTACCGGTCTCCCTGATCACATTAGCTGTAGTTGTCCAGTCATCTGGAAGCACTTCCTGACCACCCAAAGCCTGTTTCAACTCCTCCTTGAAGACAACCCGACACTCTTCCTTTTTCAGCTTCCACCACTTTGTCTTCTGCTCTGCCTTTGCCTTTTTCACTTTCCTCACCATCAGCATCATCCTGCACACCAGCATCCTATGCTGTTTGGCAACACTCACCCGCTACTACTTTGCAGTCACTGACTTCCTTTAAATTACATCGCCTATACAAGATGTAGTCTACCTGTGTGCTTATACCTCCGCTGTTATAAGTCACCCTATGCTCCTCTCTCTTCTGGAAGAAAGTATTCACCACAGCCATTTCCATCCTTTTTGCAAAATCTACCAACATCTGTCCTTCTGCGTTCCTGTCCTGGATACCAAACCTACCCATGACTTCCTCGTCTCCTCTGTTTCCTGCACCAACATGTCCATTGAAGTCTGCCCCAATGACCACTCTTTCACCTCTGGGGGTACTCTGCATCACTTCATCTAACTCACTCCAGAATCTATCCTTCTCTTCTCGCTCACATCCTGTCTGTGGGGCATAAGCACTAACAACATTGAACATCACACCTTCAATTTCTAACTTGAGACTCATCAGTCTGTCTGACACTCTTTTCACTTTTAGAACACTCCTGACAAACTCCTCTTTCAAGATGACTCCTACTCCATTTCTCTTCCCATCCACACCATGATAAAACAGCTTAAACCCTGCTCCTATGCTTCTAGCCTTTCTACCTTTCCACCTGGTCTCCTGAACACACAGTATGTCCACCTTCCTCCTCTGCATCATGTCAGCCAGCTCTCTACCTTTTCCTGCCATAGTTCCAACATTCAAAGTCCCTACTTTCAGTCCTAGACTCATGCCTTTCTCTCTCTGGCAACGGACACGCCTCCCGCCTCTCCTTCTTCGACGTCTTCGACCAACAGTACTCCAATTTCCATCAGCACCCTGTTGGTTGACAGCACTGATGGCGGTCGTTGTTAACCCGGGCCTCAACCGATCCGGTATGTCATTCTTTGTGATTCGGATATTTTATTTGGCATTTGTTTTATGCCAGATGCCCTTCCTGACGCAACCCTCTGAATTTATCCGGGCTTGGGACCGGCGTGAGGGAGGGACACTGGTTTGTGCCCCCCCCCCTCGTGGCTGCATTAATCACATGACAGAAATATTACTGAGAAACCATCTTTATCTGTCTTTTGATTGTTTGTCACAGTATAAAGTACAAAGCGAACTAAACTGTGTCTGTTGGCAGAGAAAATTTCATTCATTTTCTGATCCACTTAATCCTAATTAGGGTCGTGGTTAGCACCCATCAGCCGACTCTGGAGGACATAGTACAGACATGGATAGCTTGCCAGGCCATCACAGACAAGACAAGACAAGACAAGACTATTTTTTTAATTTTATTTTAATTTATTGTATTTTATTTTATTGTACCGGGGGAAATTTTGGTTACATCGTAAAACACCGAAACAACGTACATTTCAACAAATACGAAAAACATACACAAATAAATAAATATTGTCCAAATAAATATTGTCAGAATAAATATTGTCCAAAGAGCACCAAAAGAAGCGAAACACAGTTTGTAAAAAGAAGCTACACAGGGATAAGATGGCAGACAAGTCATAAAATGACTTATATAATTAACTATCATTAAAACAACGAACACCAGCTGGTACAAAAGAATGACGGAACCTGTTTGTTCTGGCTATGATTCCTGATGGAGGAAATTCAAAATCACAATAGAGAAAGTGAGAACCGTCATTTACAATTTTCTGCACTTTTTTGACAATTTGCTGCTCGTAAATTTGGCCGATATAAGTTACTGATTCTGAGCAAATTATTTTTCGTGCTGTGTTAACAATTTTGTTGAGTTTAGCTTTATTTTGAACAGACAGGTTACTAAACCAATAAAGTAGATTACAAGTTAAGATAAGTTAAGTTAGGGCTGGGTATTGGCTAGATTTTATGCATTGCGATATATTGCGATTTCTAGCATGTACTGCGATATGTATTGCAATATATTGCAAGAAGAATTTTAAACTAAAAGTGAGCCTGTTCTTGACACTATTTATTCTTTATTTCAAAAAGAGAACTCCACAACATTAAAAACGTTGTTTTGTCTTCTGGTACATCCTTGGGACAATTGTTTGAGAACATCTTCCTATCAGGAATGGTGTACCTTCTATCCAGAGTTGAGACTAAATCTCTGAATTCTGGAGAGTTTACGATAGAGAAAGGACATAAATCCTTAATGATGAATCTTTCATTTTTTTCAGTAATTTCTTGTGCACGTGGTGAACTTTTCTTGTAACTTCCCCCAAACCAGCCGGTGAGGTCAAATGTTTTTGTTGAGGACACGCTCTCGCTTTGTCTAGACAACTTGGATTCAGTTTCACTAGTTTCAGTTTGTGACGCACAATGTGGTCTGACAAAAAGGTTTCGCGTGGTGTCGCTGCATATGAACGATCAGGTTCGATGTACCCCCTGAAAATTTGATGTCACCTTTGCATGTTTTGTACTCAGCATTTGCTTTGTCAACGGTTCCATCCACTTCTGTAGTGGTAAAAAAATAAGTAGGTATACTATGAGGCTGCTTCGGCACCCTAATGAGACCAGAAGGTAATTTGAAATACTAACAGCTTTTAATTACATTATACACAAAGATTCAAGATATAATATTATTGTAAAATAATAGAAGTGTAGCTTTACAACACCACATCATGCATACATGATCAACACCAAACTTGAACTTTTCAAGTCTGCACTTAACTGGCTGTACAAATACCTTCTGATGTCCTCATAAACCTGGAACATACACAATGTGCTATTAGTAAAAATAACATTAAATAAAGTAGGACAACTACAAGATGTACATCCAGTACTATTATACTGAGTCAGGTGTTGCCTAATGTTTCTATTAAAATTATCTACATTTGTATTTAATATTTAATAAGGTATTGACTTTCAGAAAATGAAAAACTATGAAGTCATTAAAATAAAAATTCTAAGCATCAGAAAAAATCTGTTTATGAAAATTTAATGATTTAAACTTTGGCACAAACTTTAACACTGAAATAGACTGCCTATTGAGGAAAATAAGCTATTTAAACATATTAAATACACATAAACATGAGAATAGTGTAAGCGCATCTAGTGCTTTTATTAGCATATTGTGAAGCCATAATAATTAACGCATGCATATTAAATTTTTAAGGCGGGATTAAAGGTGGAGCATCATCCGCACATGCACAGAACTGTATCATGCACAACTAGATCTCAACAGACCTGTGACCCTATGAGCAGTAGATTGATATATTTATATAGAATATATATATATTAATATTATTAATTAATTATATATATTAATATTTATATATTAATGCCATCATAGCGATGCACATAGGTCTGCTGGGCATGTATCACGCTCACAGTGACACTGATGGCTCAGGAAAGTCCATCAAACTTTAGAAATTTGCAATAATAACATGAAATATAATTTGCAATATAAATAACATTAATATGATAATTAGGCTGGAGAGAAGTGGAATGTAATTTCCTGGAATCTGGACCAATTTGGAGCATATTGAGCCTGAGGCTGAGTCGGGAAGTTGTGTGATGTCATTTTTTTCAGAGTCGACAGAGATATTGCCGGGTTAAGCAAAAAACATGCATGGTTAATGTGCCTTGTTGAATATCAGGTTCATGGCACCGCTTCCCTCTTTTGCTCATTTTAAAATAAATATTTAAGTGAAAATCTAGATGCAGTAGGTCAGTAAATTTCTGAGCAATGAGCACAGTGCTTCTCAATTATTTTATGTCGCCCCCCCCCCCCCCCCCCCCAGGAAGAGGAAAACATTTTGCGCCCGCCCCCCCCACTATAAATACAGTGGAGCCTTGGTACTTGAACTTAATCTGTTCCAGATGGCTGTTCGGATTCCAATTCCGCTTCTCCCATTACAATTAATGTCTTAATCCGCTCCGTCGTCTTTTGAACAGAAGTTCACAGTACCGTAACTCATACCATAGGTCCGCAAATTAAGTGAAATTATTGAATACAGTACACTGTTGTCAGAGACTCTTTAACTGCACTATGGATTTTTAGTGTGTTATCGTCTTTACAAAAGAGTTGCGCTTTGGAGAGGGGAGTGTCTGCCACACGCAGGGTGGAGTGCTAAACAAATACAGTTGATTCCATTTAATCACGGGCTTTAAAGACTAGTAGTGCTCTTCCCGGTGCTAGAAGATTGTCCCTCTTCCCCGTGATCTCTCTGGCTTTTAGCTCTGTGCTCCACCAGTGCCCGCTTTAGTTTGATTTGTGTTTCTCCGCATCTCTATGACAGTGACTACGATTTCCCCATTTCATCCATGAAAACGGGTGTGCTTTATTGTTCACAGAGAAGGCACTAGAGCACTAGAAACACGGAAATCAAACTAAAGCGGGAACTGGTGGAGCACGGAGCTGAGAGCCAGAGAGATCATGGGGAAGAGGGACATTCTTTTAGCATGGGGAGGAGCACTGCTAGTCTTTATAGCCCTTGATTAAATGGAATCAAGTGTGTTTGTTTAGCACTCCACCCCGTGCGTGGCAGCCATGCCCCTCTCCAAAGTGCATTTCAACACTCAACTCTTTTGTGAGAGACCATAACAGACTAAAAATCCACAGTGCAATTAAAGCATAAGAACAATAAAGATAAGAATTTTGACCTTTTGTGGTGGTGAGCAGTTGGCATACGTAAATGATAGAGAGGAAGCGAGAAAAGCGGATTCCCTTCCATAACAGAGAGGGAGAGAGGAGAGCGGATTCCCTTCCATAACAGCTTCAGGTAAATCAGCTAAAGTTGATTTTTTTTTTTCTCTTGCTACTGCCTTGCATGGATGACTCTTCTTCAGGATGTTCCTTTCTTTTCTTGAAGAACATTTCTAATGTGGCTTGTTTCTTCCTTTTCAAAACCTTATGGAAGTGGCTCATCACCTCATAGTTAAAGGTGTTCATAGCGCTGCTAGCGTTTTAGCTTAGCTTTCACGGTTTAGCTTTAGTGCTAGCTTTAGCTTTATGAGGGTGATATGTACATAGTACTGTATCAACAACTTCCGGACTTTCTTAAGACAGCTTTTTCGGGTGATACATAGTATAAACAACTTTCGGACTTACCCAGAACATACATAGTATCAACAGCTTCCGGACGTCCGGAAGTCGCGCACTTTTCCTCCCTCTCGGTCTCGTTTTTTCTCGTGTGTTTTGTGAGTTTGACTTGCAGTTTTAGTTCGGTTTTTGGGACAAATTCCGATTTGTTTGCACTCTAGAGCGTTCGGATTCCCACAGTACTGTGATTTGTTATAAGTAATCCTCTGCATAACACTGTGTCCTTATGAACATTATGGAATACAAAAAAAAAAGAAATATTGATGAACTTCCCACTAAGAATAACTTTATTAAAAATTGTTTAGTCTTTAAACCAAAAGATTCAAAGTGCATCAATTTGCCTGAAATTAAAAAAGTACCCTTATTTAAAATTTCAACATATAATAATAATAATAAATTTAAAGTGATCAGCAACATTAACTCAGGAGCACAATATATCTTCTTCTTTTACTTTCGGCTGCTCTCTTCAGGGGTCGCCACAGCAAATCATCCGCCTCCATCTCACTCTGTCCTCTGCATCTTCTTTTCTGACTCCAACGACCTTCATGTCTTCTTTCACCACATCCATAAATCTCTTCTTTGGTCTTCCTCAAGGCCTTCTGCCTGGTAGTTCCAACCTCAGCATCCTACTGCCAATATACTCACTATCCCTCCTCTGTACATGTCCAAACCATCTCAATCTAGCCTCTCTGACTTTGTCTCCAAAACATCTTACATGGGCTGTCCCTCTGATATACTCATTTCTAATCCTATCCATCCTAGTTACTCCCAAAGAGAACCTCAACATTTTCATCTCCGCTACCTCCAGCTCTGCCTCCTGCCTTTTCCTCAGCGCCACTGTTTCTAAGCCATGCAACATTGCTGGCCTCACCACCGTCTTGTACACTTTTCCCTTCATTCTTGCTGACACTCTCCTATCGCACATCACACCAGACACTTTTCTCCAACCATTCCAGCCTGCCTGCACACGCTTCTTCACCTCTTTTCCACACTCTCCATTGCTCTGGATTGTTGAGCCTAAGTACTTAAAATCCTCCACCTTCCTTATCTCTGCTCCCTGTAACCTCACCGTTCCTCCTGGGTCCTTCTCATTCACACACATGTATTCTGATTTTCTGAGGCTAACCTTCATTCCTCTCCTTTCCAGGGCATACCTCCACCTCTCTAGATTTTCCTGCACTTGTTCTCTGCTCTCACTGCAGATCACAATGTCATCTGCAAACATCATAGTCCATGGAGATTCTTGCCTAACCTCGTCTGTCAGCCTGTCCATCACCATAGCAAACAAGAAGGGGCTCAGAGCTGACCCTTGATGCAGTCCCACCTCCACCTTGAATTC
Source organism: Plotosus lineatus (assembly GCA_024760905.1). Lineage (NCBI taxonomy): Eukaryota > Metazoa > Chordata > Actinopteri > Siluriformes > Plotosidae > Plotosus > Plotosus lineatus. The sequence continues at coordinate 62,133,591 of CM045734.1, forward strand.
GTCGGTCACACTGACAGCACACCTGACCACCGTCTTACATCTCTCATACATGTCCTGCACCACTCTAACATACTTCTCTGCCACTCCAGACTTCCTCATGCAATACCACAGTTCTTCTCTTGGCACCCTGTCATATGCTTTTTCCAGATCCACAAAGGCACAATGTAGTTCCCTCTGACCTTCTCTGTACTTCTCTATTAACATCCTCAAAGCAAATATTGCATCTGTGGTTCTCTGTCTTGGCATGAAACCAAACTGTTGTTCACAAATGCTGACCTCCGCCCTTAGTCTAGCTTCCACTATTCTTTCCCATAACTTCATCGTATGGCTCATCAACTTTATCCCTCTGTAGTTGCCGCAACTCTGCACGTCTCCCTTGTTCTTAAAAATGGGCACCAGCACACTTCTCCTCCACTCCTCCGGCATCTACTCACTCTCTAGGACCTTGTTGAATGTTCTTGTCAGAAAATCTACTGCTACCTCTCCTAGACACTTCCATACCTCCACAGGTATATCATCAGGACCAACTGCCTTTCCATTCTTCATCCTCTTCAATGCCCTTCTCACTTTACCCTTACTGATCTTTGCTACATCCTGCTCCTCAATGGTCACCTCTTCTACTCTTTTTTTTTTCTCTCTCTCATTTTCCTCATTCATCAGCTCTTCAAAGTACTCTTTCCATCTTCCCAGCACACTTCTGTCATCAGTCAATACACAGGAGCACAATATATAAAAGGAGCACAATATATAAAACACTTTAACCTATAAAACAAAAAATGAATAAAACAATTTGTATTTTTTTTTTTTTTTGACAAAATGATTAAGTCCAGATTAATGGCTACAATGAGCACGTTTTGCAGTGCACAGCTTTTCGAAGCCGGGTTTAAAGCTCGATACTAAACTCTCAGCTCATGCGCAATGCTAAACTGGGACCTGGACTTATTTAGACGTATATGCTGTAGGTGGGATCAGTTCCTCTGCTGTGCTGTGGGGTTTTCTGCACTGAGCAGTTTGGTACTCCACCTTATATGATGCAAACAGAGCTCACTGGTTTGCTGGAGTATCATTCACAGAACGGGATAGTTGTTATCAATATTCTGCAAGTTTTCGCTGAAAAAACTCATGCGGCTCATCAGCATGATCGGGGTGTGATGTCTTTAATTGACGCCTTCATTTGTTTGGCTTCATGCTGTCCACTGCCAATGTTTTCAGACACAGTAAACACAGCGGTCTTTCCTCGTTTCTCACCGCAGTCATTGTGAAGCCGAGTGCTACATCCACTTCATCATGCCTCCTCAACTTGGATCTCGGGAGACTTTCGTTTCTCTCACTGTCTCCGTCTTGCTCCGCCTCTCTTTTCGTCCCTGTTAAAAAAATTTCCATGGTGGGTTCATTAACTTCACTTCATATTTTAATTCGCTATGGGCACACTCTGACAGTGAGGGAGCCACTGCCACCTACTGTAGTGGATGTACAATTACACTTAATTCTCGTATGGCAAAAAAAAGCATGTTCCCTGGGGTCGCATCCCACCGCCCCACTATTGAGCCCCACAGGTGAGAAACACTGAATTAGCAACATGAACCGTGGTTTGTTTTTAATGGAATTTCTGTATCATGTATAAAAACTAATTCTATTGGCTGAAGGCCTTCATTGCAATCCGTTCTGCCCAATCATGGCACGGAGCATTAATTCTGGTTCAAGTAGTTGAAGTAGCCGAAGACTTTTTTTTTTTTCTTCTTCTTCTTCTTCTTTTTTACTGTTCTGAAGTTTTTTGAATGCATGTCAAAAAAACAATTTTGCTTCAGAGTGTCGCAGTATGTATTGTTTGCACGTTAGAACTGGTTTAAACCGGTAAACTGGTTTTATTACATAGCTCTAATTGCAGGGCAGAAACATGCAGATGGCTAACGTAGCTCCTCTTTACGAAAGTCAATGAGAGACTTGGCCAACCTTTAATAACCGTTCGCTGCAGACAGCAGTGAAAACCCGGCGATAGTGCGGCGTAAACTTTGACCTTCACATCTGTATGTGGGGCTCATTTTTGGGCTAGAAATAAAATCACCTCCACCAAGAACCCAATGAGTAATTTGCATGGTATTTTAACAACTATTTCTTCCAAATCGTACCTTTTGAATCTCCTGTCCCAGGGTGTACCTTTGAACCTCCTGTCCCAGGGCGTACCTTTGATGTACTTATAAATTTAAAACTCTTCTCCTTATACTTATATTATTATTGTTATTATCACAGTTATTGTTCATTCATTTTCTGAATCGCCCATTTTAGTTGACTCGGGACAGCTCGCCAGGCCAACACAGGGACACACTCACACAACCCTTCACACCTCGGGGTGATTTGAAACAGCGGATGAATCTACTGTGCATGTTTTTGGACTGTGGGTTGAAACTGGAGAACCCGGAGGACACCCACGCAAGCACAGGGAGAATATACAAACTCTACGCAGAAACTCTCGAGCTGGGACTCGATCCCAGGATCTTCTTGCTGTGAGGCAGACGTGGTAATCACTACTCCACCATGCCGCCATATTATTATTATTATTATTGTTATTTATTGTTATAACGAGGTTCTGCAACAGTCTGTGTGTTTATTACCTGTAAATGAAGTCATGTAGGCGAAACACGTTCATGTTTATAATTTCATCATTATTTAAGAATTAAAGGGTGCTGCACTCTGCACGCTGCACTGTTGGTCGAAGAAGGAGAGACGGGAGGCGTGTCCGTAGGCGGAGAGAAGATGGATGTGGTGAAGGAGGACATGAAGGTAGTTGGAGTAAGGGTAGAAGATGCGGAGAATAGGGTGAGATGGCAGATCATTTGCTGTGGCGACCCCTGAAGGGAACAGCTGAAAGGAAAAGAAGAGCACTCATGATCAGGAGTTTGTGTGTTCGAATCCCAGTTAGACCCCTACTGTGCTAAGACCCCTGGGCAAGGTTCTAACCAAAAGTGTGCCTCTGTTCACCCAGCAGTATAAATGGGTACCAGTAAAAATATACTGGGAAGGTAACCTGCGATGGACTAACGTCCCATCCAGGAGTTGAACTCCTGGTCGCTTCACGCTATGGAAACCGGAGCTAAGCACGGGCCTGATGAGCCACTAGGCTCAGGTGTAACACGCCCAAAGGACTTTATCTTTTTTTTTTTAATAATAATTAAATCTGTGTGTTTTATGGATTCAGATTGTTTCCATGTCATGGTTCGAACCACTGGAACCCTGTACTGTACTGATGAGTCTATGCTGTCGAGCTTCTCGACATCATAACCTTTTATATTGTATTAAATAGAACATTGATACCCTTTGAGCTTAAACCCTTGTGATTCCCTGATAATGACTCAGTCCTGAACTAAATCTCTCCTTAAGATCACGTACGTATTTCTCAGTTGCTTAGCAACGTTTTCATAATTTTACCTGCATGAAAAGAGTCTCTTCAGAATTCGAGTTCCCGAATCTTGTGTGCTTTTGTTCAGGACGCAGGCGGAGATGGCTCACACGTGTCGCGGCACCATTAACCTGGCCACAGCCCACATCGACACCGAGGATGCCTGTAACATGGTGCTGAGCAGCGGGGGGCGCACCTACCACCTGAAAGCCGGCACTGAGGTGGAGAGGCAGAAATGGGTGACGGCACTTGAGCTGGCCAAAGCCAAAGCCATTGGCATGATGAACGATCAGTCGGGTAAGGTTACGCCCACAGGGGGTGGGGCTTATCTAAGACACAGACCCATCGATATTTAATACACAGTGTTCCTGTGGGAAATGTTTCTTCCATTTATTCTTTCAGGGTTTTTTCTTTCTTTCTTTCTTTGTCTGTTAATCCATCATTGATTTTCTTTCTTTACTTACAGTCTTTCCTTCTTTCTGTATTACAGTATTACAATTACAAATAATATTACAGTATCTTCTTTTTCAAATGTTTTTTGTTCGTCCATCATTTGTTTTTCTTTTGTTGACTGTTCATCCATTATTCTTTCTGTTGAACATTCCTATTGATAAAATACTTTGCCAAGACGCACAAAAACGCATGTACATATGCATACACATGTATACACACACGCGCACACACACACACACACACACGCACGTATACATACACGTGCATGTACACACAGATACACACATGTACATGCAAACGTAGATATGCATACGCATGCACGCACACACACACACCTGTACACATGTATGCACACAGACATGTATACACACGTGCCCATGCACACACATACATGTATACACACGCACACGCGCACTGAGTTGCGTGTACTGACTTAATTTGGTCTACTTTTATAGTTGATTGTAAATTTCCACGACAGTGTAAATAAAAAGCGGACATGAAGTGATAAATAGTTTCAAAGCCAAAGCCGCACCCTCCTAGCGCTCTGCGCACCTCCGCCCACTTCATGGTCTGAGGTGCTGCTGTGCGCCTCGGTCGCTTCGCTGCCATCGTGTGCTCACTTATTATTTTTTTTTTTTACTTTTTCACTACAGCACTGGTTAGTAGTAGTAGTGGTGGTGGTGGTGCTAGTAGTAGGGATTTTTGTTATAGTCGTGGTGGTGGTGTTGTATGTAATGGTTGTATTGGTGCTAGCAGTAGTAGTAGTAATGGTGGTGGTGATTATTATTGTGGATGCTTATATAGCGCAATTTCATGCATGCGTATGCTCAATGTGTATGAGACCCCAGCGCTCCCTGCGCTTCGGGTACCTGTCGCCACTGTACAGCACCAGTTGTTGCGTTGTTCTATCCTTTTGATGCTGTGCGCCAAGCAGGAAGCAACAACTCCCAAATTTTAACATCTCGCGGCCGGATTCGAACTCCAACCTTCCGGAGGATAAAGCGAACGCTGTACCAACTGAGCTAAATCCCCGGTGATGTTAGTAGTTGTGGTGATAGTGGCGGTAGTAGTGATGCTAGTAGTAGTGGTGGTGGTTGAGGTGGTGGTGCTAGTAGTGGTGATTGTTGTGGTAGTAGGATGTATGTAGTAGTAGTGGTGTCAGTAGTAATGGTGGTTGTGGTACTAGTGATGCTAGTAGTAGTAATGGTGGTGGTGGTGGTGGTATTAGTAGTGGTGCTTGTGGTTGTAGTAGTAGTGGTGGGAGTAGTGCTGCTTGTGGTGGTGGTTGAGGTGCTAGCAGCGGTGTTAGTAGTAGTGGTGCTAGTGGTTGTGGTGGTAGTAGTAGTGCTGGTGGTGGTTGTGGTGGAGGTGTGATTAGTAGTGGTGCTTGTGGTGGTCGTGGTGGTTGTACTGGTAGTAGTAGTAGTAGTTGTGGGAGTAGTGATGGTGGTGTTAGTAGTTGTGCTGCTTGTGGTGGTAGTAGTAGTGGTGGTGGTAGTGTTTGTAGTAGTGGTTGTGGTGGTAGCAGTGGTGTTAGTAGTAGTGGTATGATAGTGGTGGTCGTTGTGGTGGTAGTAGTAATGGTGGTAGTCGTGGAGGCTGTGCTGGTAGTAGTGATGTTGGTAGTAGTGGTGGTGTGGGTGTTGCTGTTGTCTTTAGATCCCATTGATAACCAAATTAAATCTGCTGTAATGTATCTTGTTTCTTTTGCTTGAGACTATTTGATTTTAATTTATTTTGCTTCTATTTTATATGTAGCTGAGTGTGCGTGTGTGCATGTCTGCAAGTGTGTCAATGTGTAAGTAACAGGACTCACTCTGGCTCAATTGTCTTTTTATTTTCCTTGTTGTTGTTGTTTTGTGTGTTTCAGCCTCCAGGTTTTTCGTGTACGTGTGTCTCATGGGAAATTGTGTGTGTGTGTGTGTGTGTGTGTGTGTGTGTGTGTGTGTGTCCAGAGAAAATGGCTGCCTTCCAAACTGCTATGGGGCAGTCAGTCTCCTGCTCTTCTCAGTTACATGCCACACTAAAATTAGATATTTTGTGTGACATAAGCAAACAAGATTTTTCTGTGTGTACGTGTGAGGTGTTTTTGCGTGTGTGTGTTTCTGTACGTGTATTTATGTATGTTTGTGTGTTTGTACATGTAAATGTGTGCATTACCTGATATAATCTGTCTTCCTTTCGGCTTTTTCCCTTTCACTCGGGAGTCGCCACAGCGAATCATCTGATTCGCACATTTGATTTTGGCATAGGTTTTTACGTCGGATGCCCTTCCTGTCACAACCCTTTTAGCAAGGGACAGAAACACGCTGACGACTTTGCAGCTACTCTTTACGAAAGTCAGCAATGGTTCTTTTACATGCCTCTCACCATAGACAGTGAGAGACATGGCCCGCCTTTGATAACCCAGTTAGCCGCACTGGGGGGCACAGTGACAACCTTGTGGAGAGTGGGACTCGAACCCCCAACCTTTGGATCAGCGATCCAGCGCCCTATACCACTAGACCACCACTGCCCCTCATTACCTGATATAATATGATATAAAAATAAAGATAAAATATCTTTCTTGTCAACTGTTGCATAAAGGATGAAAATAAGTTTGGCAGAAATTATAAAAAAAGAACAAAGTGATCAAGAGACAATTAACAAACTCCACTCTCACCTATAAACACACATGTATACATATATCCTACATACACACACATACCTATATCCTAAATGCACACATACCTATATATACATATATCCTACATACACATATACTGTACACTTTCTTTCTTTTTATCCTTTCAGCTTTTTTCCTTTCTTGGGAGTCGCCACAACGAATCATCTGATTCGCACATTTGATTTGGCAGAGGTTTTTACGTCAGATGCCCTTCCTGTCACAACCCTTTAGCAAGGGACAGAAACACGTTGACTGCTTTGCAGCTCCTCTTTACGAAAGTCAGCAATGGTTCTTTTACATCAACCTCTCACCATAGACAGTGACAGACATGGCCTGCCTTTGATAACCCAGTTAGCCGCACTGGGGGGACAGTGACAACCTTGTGGGGACTCGAACCTCCAACCTTAGGATCAGTGATCCTGCGCCCTAGACCACCACTGCCCTATATACTGTACACATATACCTGTATATACATACATACCTATACACACATGCACAGCCATATACATACATGTATCCTACACACACACACACACACACACACACGTGTATCTCTGTCTGTCTATCTATATATATATATATATATATATATATATATATATATATATATACATACTAGTCCTTCTCAAAAAAATTAGCATATTGTGATAAAGTTCATTATTTTCTGTAATGTACTAATAAAAAGTAAACTTTCATATATTTTAGATTCATTACACACCAACTGAAATATTTCAGGTCTTTTATTGTTTTAATACTGATGATTGTGGCATACAGCTCATGAAAACCCAAAATTCCTATCTCAAAAAATTAGCATATGATGTTCAGGTACTCTAAACGAGCTATTAACCTAATCATCTGAATCAACCAATTAACTCTAAACACCTGCAAAAGATTCCTGAGGCTTTTAAAAACTCCCAGCCTGGTTCATTACTCAAAACCGCAATCATGGTTAAGACTG